>JAQGAI010000852.1:0-17155 GCA_034696905.1 Lepidocyrtus violaceus
ACCTCGACTGGACTGGTTTTGATAGCCACCGCCACCTCGACTGGACTGGTTCTGATAACCACCACCCCCTCGACTGGTTACGGTTTGGACAGGGAAATATATCGTTTTTTTCCACTGACTGATTATCCTCCTATAAATGGACACAAACCGAGCTCGACAGCTAAATAATTCAGGTTTTGATGAGTAATGTGAAATGTTGCATTTTTCCAAGTGGGAACTTCTCGGATGCTCTCAAACCATGGGAGATGGGGAAAAAGTTAGTAAACTGACATGCCACGAGTGTTTGCTACGGACATACTCATAAGGGTGAAAGTGAAAGCTACCTACATTGATTTTATAATGAGGTTCGGTCAATTTACCTTCGAATTCCTGTACAAAAATTTATCAGTTTGTAAAGTACGTTTTGGAATTTGCGTTCAGCTCATTGTCATCCAAGCATGTTATAATTCCATTAAAATTCAAATTAGATTTGGGTACAAAATATTGCCTTCATACTGGAATTTGAGGTTAATGATCATACTAATGAGCAATTACATTGACAAACTGTAATACAAAAGCCAATTGATGTCCTTAAATAGCTACTCTAATGGCTGGTTTTCGTTTAAGAAAAAAAAGGAACCCAACTTTCTCCAGCGTTGATTTTGAGCTCCCCCGACCGACCTTACAAGCATGCCATTGTACAAACCAGGTCGGGGATAGAGAACGCAGGAGTGTAATAATGGCCACTAGTGCAACACATTAATTTCCGGTTTCCTTTCTACGAAAAGCCCATGATAAACTTCAGGAGGGGATAGATAAATTACATGTTTGACAGCTATAAAAAGAAATTATTGTCTCATTTATCGCTGCCAACGCCTCTTGTTGACTAATGAAGTTCATCTAGGAGTAATATATTTACAAAAGGTGTACCATATAAAAATTGTGCATATTTGTATAAAAGCTGCTCTGTACTATAAAAAGGTAATACGTGAATGATGGAGTGGGTCGAAGAAAAACACTTTTTATTATTATAGCTCCCGTATTATTCCTACTTTATCGCGGACTGAGTACGTTTTCGACATAATCATAAAAAATAGCCATTTTTCTGAATAACCTGCTTCCAATCCCAGCCCATTTTACTATCGAAAACTGAGACTGGCATAGGTAAGTTGGTTGTAAGTAGGCATGAATGTAAATCGTAGGACAATACATATTCGAATTGTATGAATAAAAAAAAAAATGAGGGAATTTTCACAATCTTATTATGATCTACAAAGAAATAAATAACACTGCGGAACTTCTATTTCCTCTTGATCATGGGTCATGTCATATAACGAGTTATACTACTGAGCATATACTATACGGACTATAAGAGGAGCAATAGCGATTGGCAATCTTAACTTTTCTGAGGTAGCCATAATGGCCTTTTTCAGTCTTTAATGCCAGAATATGAATGGCTGATAGTGAAAATGACTGCGGCTTCCTATAGTCAACCTAACATCCAGTTTGTTGACGATAAAAGGTGATGTTTGTGTGCACTATGGAGCAAGGTTCATGTTCTTAGGAACAACGCTCAAGGTGAGTACAATGAATCAAAATTTGGGATCTCTGAAAGGAAGCGCCAGGTGCGAGAGAAAACACATTTTGCTCAGTTTATGATGAAAGATTATAATCCAATTAAAGCGAAAATCACGTATTTGAAATTATGTTGGTGCTCAGCTCATGGTACGTACAGGGTTCCGTTCCAAGCTTGTTCCATTTATTACAACTGGAAACATTTCCGAGGAAAATGACTAGGCAAAGGGCCACAATGCCAGGCCATACATAACGGGGCAAAGGAAAAAGGCTTTTCTTCCTTGCCGTAGGAGTTTAGTAATTAGCAACGTAGTCATTTGTTCTATTCTGAGAGACCACAAAAACAAAAAAAAAACGGAAGGAAAAGGAGTTGGAGACCACCACTATAGTAGTCAAGCATTAATGTGGCAAACAGGAGCACGTTCATTCATTACCATTTCACTAGATTACTCCTAGCTGTAGTTTGTTAGGAAGGGTTTGACAGGAAGTTCATAAATCTCCGTGTCTCATGTCTGATGACGATAAATGTTAATTTTTTCGACGATTTTTTTTTTCTTCATGTTGTATCCAATGAGCAGAGAGAGCACTTGGCAACTTTGTATTGTCCTATCACTGCTGACATGTTGTGATGTTGTGGTTGTGACATTTTCCTTTCGGCGAATAAAGGAAAAACATAAAAAGGGTTGATGGTGACAAAGAGGATTTATTGAATTAAATTGGAAGAAAAAATTACGGAAAATCCCCAACCATATTATTATTCATATGGATTGATTTTTTGTTGGAGAAAAGAAAAAAAAGCAAACCACTTTTATTCATTGCTTCGAAACATTCGTGTTTAATCATGCAAAGGGAAACATGAATGGTGAGTAATTACTGCTGTTATTATTATTTGTCTGGAAACTTTTGTCAAAAGCCATTTTTATTTTTTTATACAAGTGGGTTTTCCCTTCCAAAAAAAATTGGATGAATTACTTTTAAAATTCCTATCCTTATTTTTTTTACTGCACTTCAAAGTGAAAGCAAATTCCCAATCCACTTTTACTGTTTAGTCGTTACAACTGAATGAGCAGGCTGTATTGTAGGGCTCTCTTCATTTTCCCTAATATGCCAAGTACTTTGTGTTTCGTTCTGATAGTGAGGGCTTTCTCTCTCTCTTATTTCTCGCAAATAAACGTAAACATTATTCGATTGGATTACTGAAATGTGCAGAAGGAAGGGAAGCAATTCGTATTTCCCATGGGATATTACGTGTGATACCATTTAGAATAAATTGAGTCTTTTTCATTCAACGTGTGCTTTAACAAGGGAAACCGTTAGGAAAGGTAGAGAGAGGAGAACGGACAGAAGAGAAACACGAAGCTGGAAAGTCCTCTTCAAATGCTATTTTGTATTATTATATGTTGCCTTGTTATTGTATTCAATTGAAGATTGGACTTTCCCGTGTGGAGAAAGTGTCGAGAAGCGTACAATAAACAAGTATTTACTTATATCCTTATGGTAGTATTTAGGGATATGGAGGAAATCATTATGGACACTATAAGACAAAACTGCACAGGACTTTATAGAATGGGCTGCAATATAGTCTGTGTAACTATTTCGTATTTGGTTTTCACTTCAAACGTAGAAAAGTATTACAAGAGGAAATTCAACATGGGCAGATTTTTTTGGGGGATTTTGTAGCTTGCTTTAAAAATTGCATACAATTCAGCAATATATATCAAGGGAGCACTTTTGCTTTAGTTGCAATATATATATTTTGTTGCAAAATTAAAAATTAAAGTTTATTGAACGTGTTTTTTTTTACAATGGACATTTGTATCTTAATCCTATTCAAAATGTTACTTTGCAATAAAAGTTTTCATGCAACATTTTTTTATTCAACGCAATCATACATAATAGCTTCCGGCAGATGTAATAAGAAGAATTAGATTTAATATTTAATTGTAACCCACACGAACATTTCAACGAACACTGTTTGATGGAGATTTCCGAAAATGAAGAAGTCCTATATTAGGAAGGACAAATAATGCTCTGGAATGTCTCAGTCTTTTCCCAAATACGCCCGTGTTTGAATTTCCTGTTTTAAAAAACGGACGTGAGCTACGATTATAGTACCTACTTAGCCTAGTCTGTACTTCTGAAACATGATTGTGAAACATTCCTGTTAATTGGAGACTGAGAAATTAACAGAGAGTAAGATTAACGGAACTTGTTTATTTAGAGAAAGCAAACATGTAAAAGCATAAACAACAATTTAGCGTAGCCTTATGTGGTGTGAAGAATCTCGTAGGAATGAAACCGGCTCTCTGCTCCATCCTTGTTTAAAGCGAGAATGTCATTAACAAATTTTTATGCATGGCTAAATTGTTCTGTCTAGGATGCCGGTGGGAGTCGTTGGTCTAGCCCAGTGCCAAGTTTAAGAGGATTTACACTGAACAGAAGAGGCTCATCTCCACGACTTGGTGGATCACCCAGAATTGCACCCTCACCAACACTTCCCCCCAAAAATCTGAGAAACGAGCAGTTGATTCTTGAAACGAGTCAGCGGGCCTCTGGAGCCCACTCATCTGCTACAACCAACACAACCACCGTTACCAGCACGAAACAACAACAATCTTATCTTCATTCTCCTCAGCCATTGCTTCAACAACGGAAACTAGCACCGCAGCAGCATCAGCAGCAGCATCTTCATCATGATGAGCATGACACGTGCATTCCATCATCTGCTTCCCCACAGCCCGGCCCATCCTCATTCCGGGCTTCTTCAACTAATAAAATTACGTCAAGTCAGGTGGAAACCACAAATGACATGCCGTCGCTGGAACGACCTCAGTCGGCGAGATCCTACTCCAGTTCTAGCAATTACTCTGGGATTCCGGCCAGCTTTCTCAGTAATTGTGATCCCGACACGGCGTTCCGAACTGTCTGTGCTCTATTCCCATCCGCAGCTGAACCCCATGTTCGACATTTGTTTTATAAGTAAGTATAAAACGCAACCATCATAAATCTCTGGCTTGTTTAATGTAATGCAGCGCGCAGCTCCACTTACTCCTTATGAAATACTCCAAGCACGTTTTCTGGGGGAGAAATGTATTGTTATGCTTTACAAAGATGCATCAACCGTCATATATTTGGGGGAGAGCAATTTACCTCCGCCAACAATCTTTCCACCAGAGGTAAATAATAAACTTGATTATCCTTTTGGTTGATGTCTCCCTTCCCAGGTACCACAACCGGGCAACCCTCGTTGTTTCCGCTCTCCAGGTCGAGAAACATCCCATTGTTACTGACATTGCACAGCAAATGCATTTCTCAGAGATCTCCCCAAAGAGAGATGGTGATACTGATACGATTGCGTCCATCAATGCTGACTCCAAGAGCATTGGCATTAGCTCGCCATACAAAGCTATTAGGTAATAAAAAATGAAAACGATACATAGAACCATTATAAACAGAAATCGCACATCGGTTACCATTAAAAACGCTCTGATTTTTTTTACAAAAAATAAACTTTCACTGTAAAGTTGGAAAGCAGAGCCACATGCAAATATTTATCGAAGAAACACTTCCCGTTTTCCTTTTCTTATTAGTTGATTGCTAGACACTCCAGTGTCTTGTGTGTCATGAATACCTAAAATATATGTATGGTTCGATGAAGATAATTAATGTTTACTCAAACCCATTCATTATTTTCGGGAAAGCAGCTACACCACGGGAAGCCCGGCTCGAACTGGAACACCCATCTCCTTACTCAAGTTCAGCAATAATCAGTCATCTGTGGGGAGTTTGCACACCCGATGGGGCTCTCCACTGTTGTCAATGTCTCCTCAGCTTCAAATGGTAAATGTTTGCTTACCAAACACAATTATTTTGAAAATGTCTTTTGTGTGCTCAATTTTAAAAAGAGACGAAAGACGGAGTTCGTACTCTTTTTTTAAAGGCATTTTCTTATCTGATGTGAAATGTATAGACGATTTTTTTCTTCTTCTTTCGTTCATTGTTAGTTACGTCCAATCTCCTTTTCCGGTGTAAGTACATGACATACAAAAAAAAATATAATGGTAGAGTAGAGGCATTATGATATAAAATATTGAATGATGTGAATGTGACGTAATTCTGTAGTAGAGTAACAAGTAAAAGTATTTTTTGTGAGCAGTATGTAGTAGAGTTGGAGTGAGCTGCTGAGTAGCATCGTCATTGGTGCTTCCATCCAGCCACTCCAAAATAATGCTTTTCCCCCCTACCATCATGTTTCTCTCTTTACTTTCACCGGCTTTATTTAGTTTTTTTTCTTCCTCTCTTTTGTGAAAACAAGACAAAGTAAAAAGTAAAGTAGGAGGCTTAACAGGTCATGAATTTTAATGTCATCAAAGGTGAAAGAGGAAGGGAAGCTGACAAAGAGTCCGAAGATGAAACTCAAATACATGAAAGGAATATTTCCTGCAGCTGATGAAACCTTCCTTTTGGATGTACTCTCATCATGTGAAAATAATGTACAGAAGGCCTCGGAGAAAATGCTGCGGAAGGGTTTCACCCGAACTCCACCTCCTAAGTAAGCATGATGAATAGTTTTTTCTTCTTCTTCTTTCTCCAACAAAATTCGAGATCTGCCTACCAGTGAAAAACTTGTCATAAGTGAAAGTAGTATTTGATATGGTCTTACGTAGTAACATACAGAACTACTCAAAGTTTTCTCTCTCTCCTGTATTCATCCTGTCGCTCTTTCTGAACAAAAGTGACTTTGAAGCATTATACGCTTTTCTCTTTATCTTTGTGCCTTTTCATTCTAATGTTTTCATCCACCGATGGCTGGAGAGAAAGACTTACTGGTTTTGTTGTTATTTCGCGAAATATCTCTGATGAATGTACGTATTTTTATGCAAATGTTTTCATTTCCATATGAAAAAATTTTTTTTTTAAAGGCCAGCGAGACAAAAGTGGCTTGAGGTGAAGACCCTTATTGAGAAGCGACAGAAGGCGATTGACCAGCATAACCTGGCGCAGTCACTGGATCCCACCCCATACGAGTCACCATTCCCCACCCCAGTGATGAAACCAGCAAGGCCACACTTGACAGCCCAGGAGAAGCAAAGCGTTAGAGCCAGGCTTCTCAACAAATTTTCAAATCTTCCTGAGCGGTTTGTGGAATGGGCGCTGGATGCAGCAATGTATGAGGTGGAGAAATCCGAGAGGCTTTTAATGGAAGTGGGTCCACAAACTCCTGACGAGTTTAAGCCTTTTGTTGTTGCCGCCTCAGAATCTCCGGGTATTACGGGGATGACTCCGACAACCGCCAAGGACGGCTCTCATCAACAGCAACAAAGACGAAGTGAGTTGATGTATTTCTCATTAAATGTTACAGATGCCATATGCATACCCCCCAGACTCATCATCACCAATTCCACAGAAAAACCCCTACAAAGAAATTGAGAGAAAGCCCTTTAATGAAAAAAAATTAATGCAACAAACTTATGGAGCACATCTTTCCACACTGGTGATGAAGGGGAACGAATTAACTTTCATCAGTCTAGAAGAAGAAAAAACTAGCGAAGCTCAACTAAAATTACACATGTTCCGCTTGTTTATTATTAAGTTTTTTTCAGCAAAGTTTTCTCCTAATTTGTTCCACTTTCATTATCTTTTATATCTCAGTTTTATACTTACCTATCCCTTCTTTTGTATTTTCTTCCCCCTAGTCCGGTTCGCTGATGGGCTGACGACAACTTCTGAATTTGAATCCACCCTACCATTGGTACACGGGGATAATGGCATTGACAAACTTGGAATCACAGCAGGTTTCCAGACATTAGGAGATAATGTGGACACTCCAGACTCCGGATATTTTGAGCTTGACACCAAGTCAAGGAAGAAAAACTTTATTAGCTCGTAAGTACGCTTGTAATTATCCCTTCATTTGTGCCATGTTGGGGGGCTTTTGTTACTTCCAGGGAGGGAGAAAGTTGATTGCGGAGGATAAGAAAAGGAATATATTTTCGGGGAGGGATAAAGAAAGTCTTACATGTTTCTTTTCAACATTTATGAGTCGGCTATACATGCATAGTGAAACCTCAAAAAGATGCCTTTCTTTCTTTACCACCGCCGCCACCACAGCTACTCTTCTTCTTCTTCCCATTCCACTCTAATAAAAACTTTTCCTCTTTAACAGGCTATTCGGGATAAAATATGATAAGGATAAGTCCTTTGTTCCAACCAGCCAGAATGCAAAAGGACCCAACTCGGCTTTGGCTAAAGGACCTAATCCTTCGTTTGTTCAGTAAGGAAGACATACAATTCACCATATTATCTGAAATATAAATGTGTTTTTGGAAACCTACTTGAGTCTTAGAGAAATTATGAGAGCTTACTTATTAATTACACGAGATTTTCGAGGATTCCTCGAGAAAAATGGGGGAAAGGGAAAATTGAAGTAATCTCGTAATCTAATATTCTGAAAGCAGCAGCAGTATGTATATCCTCTATGATTACGTTATGTATTATGCATTTTTCTTTCCTTCCTTCCACAGAGCCAACTATATTGCGACCATTGGTCCAAGCTCCAACTACAAAGGACCCAATCCGAAGTTGAGACAGGGATCTATTACAGGGGCACAAGGTCCTAATCCTTCACTCGCTAAAGGATCTGTCTGGGGAAGGAAGGGTCACCCCAATGCTGAGCAGATGGCGATGCATCATGTGGCTGTCGAGGGATGATGGATGAACACAATCTAAAACAAAAAGATTTGAATCTGTGCGTTTTGTAGTTGTAGAGGGGATATATAGCAAAGGGGAAAATTTTTATTCTCGATCGGTCAATACGATGATGCTAATTGTTACAGCGATTTTATTTCTAGTCAGACAACGTTCATTAATATAATTATAATTAGCATTACTTTAGCTTGTACTGTGCAATCAGTGTGCCAGTTCCATGTTGTGTTTAGACAAGGTTCTTCTGAAGAAAGTTTCGCAGCATCATATCCAAAAAATAACTGATGAATGTAAGGGACTACTTTTTTGCCAGCTTAAGCTCTAAGCAAATATTTTGAATTGTATACATTTTTGGATGCTATTTTTGACATGCGTGTGGGAAGATATATAAGTCTTGAATGTCAAAGCAAGTACAAAATATCAAAGAAAATGCTTCAAAAGAAATCATCACTACATATTTATGCAACTACTAACTATGTTAATAAAAAAAACGCAAGAAGTAATTCTTTCAACCAAATCCATCCTCTGTAAAGTATTTTACACGTAGAAAGCATTGCCTACACACATTGGTTTGTCAATTTTTCTTATCTCAACCGATGATATCTCATCTCACACTGATACTGCCTGAAAAAAAAACATACGGAATAAGCTTACCTAATAATAATAACATAACTATGTATATTATTAAAAACCTACTTTGCAATTATTGTCAAGAATAATATGTATCTGTATTTGTATTAATTAATGAAACCGATTATATGTAAGTTATATATGGTTTGTAATTAATAATTAAGGTCATCGCAGTAGCTTCGTGGCTACCAATTATACTTTCATTTTCATGCCTGCTAACTTACCACAGGATTTCACATCCATCCTAACTTACGATTAATCTAAAGTATGCATTTTTATCCAACCTTATAAATACTGGTTTTTTATGAGAATACCGAGGTGTACAACAATCCTATACCAAATTACCTTCAGAACTGTCTTCAATTCAAACTTCAAACATAGATTTTTGAAAGAAAAAAAAACTGTCAAGTTTTTGTCCGTGCCAAAGAAATGTTGCAATACAAAATTTTTCACGATAAATTGATATCAAAAAGAGTATTCTTTATACCAGGTCCATTGTTAGAGAAGAGAAAGGAGGGAAAATTTGGCTAATATCTGTAATACGTAAACCTACTTAACTCTACTAATAATATGTTGCATTAATATAGATTTAGATAACTAACATTTACACTAACATTCTTTGTAAAAAAAACGTCATCCAAGAAATGTATGTACCTGTACATATAGTTGGAATTAGATTAAACAGTAAGTAAAAATTAATTGTAATTAAAAAAACGGAGATCAAATGAACATGTATGACTGTTGTAAAGATTTTGAAAACATAATGCTGTGAATATTAGATCAGCGATACGTAATCGATTGTTATACTGATTGATTGATAGCAAGATTTAGATGGAATATGGAATCTTCCATGATCTCATTAGGATTAAATGTTTAAAAAGTTCATTCTGTTAGTTTAAAAATATGAATTTAGTTTGGAATTCATTATGGAATCTGGAAATTGGGTTTCGTGGTAAATGAATCTGTACATTACAGAAAAATTACATGTTCTGTTGGAGGATAGTTGATAGCTTTATGAATGTAGTGTTTGTATATTTGGTCTAATGTAATTGTCATTAAGTAAGTGAACCTAGTCATGCAATAAAAAATCTGAAGTGATGATAGATCCTAAAAAAACACAGAATTTGCAAACCTGTCATAAGGATTTATTGTGGTTTACAAGTTTACACGGTTGTGTTGTTTGCTGTACCTGACTAAAAGTTTTCATATGAATATTCTGGATCGGATGCATGCAGGAATTGAAGGAGGAATATTAACACTCGCATAATATGATGTTTCGCTTTCAAAAGGTTTCGTAGTGTGTTCATAACATCCGTTCAGTAGGAGATTTTTTATCAATGAAATCCGCATACCCACACATTTAAGAGCAAACCTAATAATGGAATTGAATACATCTTCATCCACCGGATCAACAAACATGAGAAGTTCATGATAATTTTGATACTAATCATAAAACACTTCGACTAAGGTGTTCATAACGACATGCCTTGTACATCCGCTCCTCTCTTAATCACCTACTTCACTAACATGTTAATAAGTAATAACCCAGCCACTAATTTCTGATCCCCTTCTCCTATAACAGAGACAAGTAAATAATCATAAAAATGCAAATCTCATGGAATGTTACGGAGTGATGTAGTATTATCGCTGCCCTGCTTTTTTATCTCAGGTAAGCTTAGTAAATCATGAAGCTTATGAAATTTTTAAACATGGGAGTGAGATTACCTACTTAAACTTCCCACATTATCGGGTGGTGGATATCTAGTATGAAAACTATGTTTAAAAATTCTTTCACTGGATCCATTGGTCTGCGGTGAACATTAGTCATCTAACCGTGGACATAACTCTGTGGAACAGCACAGGTGAAATTCATGAATATGAATGTACATTTTGCTCATTCTCTTCCAGCTCAAGGTTGATTATGGATATTTCAGGTAATGATCACAGAGCCTACAACATAAACGCAACTTAATGAACACGATTCCTGGGCGTAATGAATGCTAATTCTCTCCATCATTTCAAGTGTTTTGCTTTGCATTGCACGCTGGAAATGCGTAGGGAAGACTGACATATTTTGTTGCAGTAAAGCATACGTTGATTAAATTCGCGAAAATATTTAGTTGTATATTGTACTCGGATTATTATAATCCAAGGATAATCTAGCAAAATAAATCATATTTTGCATGTAAAAAAGTGGAACTGTGACAGTGTTTCAGCATTTCTGGAATGCCTCTCACTCGTTGTACCTGCAAAATGGATCAGTCTAAAGGGTGTAAGTACCATCGGGAGCATAACTTTGACACTTCAAGTTTAGGTAAGTTCAAAATTTAATTGTTACAGAGTGCATATTTTTACCTAAAAATATAAACGTAAAGCTAATGGTATTTTTTTGCTATTAAAAATAGAAATATTAGCAAGAGGCCGCATCTCTCCCGACTTGCTCCAGTCTCCGTCAAAACGACATGTGACGTCTCCCAGCAATCAACAACTTTCAAACTTTGTTTTCGACAATGTTTCTCCCTACAAAGGTCAACCTCCGAAGGCCATGGACATGGTTACAACTTACCAAAAGGATTTCTGCCCGCCAGAAGTAGCTGGTGGCAAATCTTCGTCGTAATATTTCGAGAGAGAAAAAAAAACAAATTGTTTATTTCTAAATTTTGGTCTCTGTATAAATATTCTGTCTTTATAAATCATTTATTATTTTCTGTACTTAATCATGAGAGAAAGTTGAAATTTTAAAAATTGTTGAAATAGCCTGACTTATTATGTAACAGATAAAGATACTTTATTTTCCCCATAATTTTTCTCTTTTTACTACTGCTAATATATTACTGTGTAACGTAACATTTGTAAATATGCTGCTTTTTAAAATGCTATAAAAACGATTATTCCCAGTGGGGGAAATGTGTATTTTTGGTATGAGATTTGTTAGCCATAAATCTTCCTTCACATTGACATTTTACTTTGAAAAGTGGCATAACATGTGGAATCCGAAACAGCATCAAATATGTAAGGATAAGGAAGCCTCCATTTGCCACTGTATTTCCTCGTTACGCTACCTTGAAAACTTTCAAAGGCCAGAAAGAAGTGTTGTTACACCACCATCCGTATTCGATCTTGATCCTCCTGAGATAACGATTTAAACTGAATTGGAAACATCAACAGCGATCAAGAGCACGGAAATAGCAATTTGTAAATTTTAATCGCTCATTCCCATGTAATTTTTATATGTTCATATACCTATGCTATATTATAGTCATTTCAATTTTAGTACAAAAGTATCGTTATTGGATTGAATTTTCCACACAGTTACGCCTAACTAGATGTGAGTACAGGCACCTAGGAAGGAAAGGTTGGTATCTCTACAATCTGTACATGACAAATAAATTGCAATGTTCCGTTTTAAAATCCCGAATAAAAGTCACTAAAACTAAGGAAAAGTGTATCACTAGAATAGTATTAATCGTGCCAATATTTTTTTTTCGTATTATGTTTCCCCACCCATTTCCCTACTTTGTGGTGCATGCCTATAAGATATAATGGGACGTACTACATGACTTTAAACCAGGAGCTATTTTTGTCTCTTCGTTCGTATCATGCTAATATGTAGTCTAGATTTTTATTCTAGTTTTGACTCCTACTGTTGCAGTGAATTCGGATGCAACTGGGAAGAAACCGTTCTTCCACTTCTTATTTGAAAGAATAAATGAATTGGAGCATGTTCCTTTCTGAAGTATGTTTATAACAAACCTATATTTTATGTTCGCATCCGTATCACCGTGCAGGGTCGTGATAAGGATGATATTTAATTTTTTTACGTAGGTACGGTATATGCGTACGCTAGTGCTTTGTGTTTTCTATGCATCCTTGTTAGTTCGAAATCCATTCGATCGTCATAATCGGTAGGATTTGCAGAGAAGTTTTTGCCATCCAAACTAAACTGCATTGCACTTGAAAAATGTTTTTTTTTGTGGGAAGGCAACAGACATCCTTTTTCTCTCATTTGTTATTTGCAGAAAGTTCCTTTGAAATCTACGGCGATGACGTATGTACGTAGGCTTACAGATCCGCAATGGCAATGTCGATGCATAATGTAGCGGTGTTGGTTGGTATTTCGAAACGAGGATCTCTGATGCTATACTGCTTGCAAATGATGATAAGCAAGGTTGTTAATAATCGTAAAGGGCAACATCTGCTTCAGTGCTTGGACTTTTTTTTAGTGAAAATCTAAAAAGCTACATGAAAGTTCTGAATCAGTTGGAGTGAACGTTGGAAAGTTTACAGATTTTTTTTAGCAAGTGGCTCTGATAGAGATTTGCATAGTGCTACTTTAGATTGGGGAGGAATTGACATAATATTCATTTCAGAAAAAATTGGAAAAAAGTTTTTGAGTTTGAAGTGTGAGATAAAGTGATATCCTTAAAGGGTTGTAAACATCCATAGAAATTCAAGGTCAACTTTTTTTTTGCAGTCAACTGGATCAGATAAGCTCTACCGGAAGATAGCAGCGGCACGTGAAACATGGAGAAGAAAAAGAACCGTCTTGGAATTGTTTCCGTAGATTTGGATTTGATGGCACGTACGTACATACCGAAAAATGCAAATTATATCGTTAATTATTTTATTGACTAAAAGCTGTATAGTTGAATTGCAGCATAATTAACTTTTGTATTTACTGTATAGGAGAAGGCCTCGAAAAACTTCACGTTTTCAATCCTTTCCGCAGATTGGAAATTTTACATGACTATGAGTGTAAGTCTGGAATAACTCATGTGAAGAAGATCAGTCTTTTAGAAAAGATCAAATGAAAGATTTCATGAAATATTGATTGCTTGAATTTATGTGTGACAGTTGCATGCTGTGGACTCTGTATCAGAAGCCACAAATATCGAATATATGATCAGCAGCGACAGCTTCAGTTCACAGCAGTCCAAGATATCCAGCGCTTTGGTTCATCGGACTACACAATGGGCTCTAAACCGCCGATTGTCATCATGTACCTTAGCCAACCTGTTTTAATTATTCATTTTGGAGCTCCGAAGCTTTTTGACTTTGCATCGTCAGTAAGTCATTGTCATCATCTTTAAAATTATCTGGAATAAAACGTATAACTTAAGTAGGCACGTAAGCATTTTAAGTAAGTAGCCATACTTTGCCCAACATATTCATAGTGTGTAGCGGTGACTCTTCCGTCCGAAGTCCTTCTCGGATCCATTACACGGGAAGACATAACAGAAAGAAGTGCTGTAGGAGAGGCCGCAACAAAACTGAGGGTGTTTGATCCCACAGGACAGCTCCAACTAGAAACAGAACAATCTGGATACACAGCCACTGGAGATAATCAACATATTGTGGTAATGTACTAATTTACAAGTTAACTTGAGATTTCCACACTATTTCATTCGATGTACGAGTACTTGAGATGAGTGTTATGATTGGTATAAATATTTTTTATTTACGTAAATAATATGTATAGTGGATGAGAGACCTAGAGTTGGGGAGAATCGGATCAACCAGAGGGAAATCAACGCTATTGTTTGGATCTGATTTAAGCTTCGAAACGAAAGCCCTGATGTTAGCGGCAGCCATTTGGATGGTATGATCTTATCAATGATTGCATAATAAAATTTTGCACTTTCAATGTACACCTACTATGTTGTAATAATGGTTCAAAATGTTAATATTTTAAAGGAAATGCTGGAAAGAAAAAAGCCTCGATGGAGACAAAACAAATGAAAATATTTACGTAACGTAATGTGGAGAGTGGAAGAGTAATTATTTGATATACTAATCATATTTTGATATAAGAACAATGTTGAAACCACCGAAATATCTTATTTCAGTAAAACTTTCAGACTACTTACGTCAAAAAATACCATAATTATGCCATACCTATATGATCATGCCAGGATACTCAATTCTTGATCGAAAAGCTGCCTCTGAATTTTTACCTTATCTTTTTACCGCCTGACTACATATATGAATTTCGTTTCAATTTTTGTCTGTCTGTTCTAACGTTGCTTGCATATTATGATAAGCACACATATTATATGACACAATCGAAGATTATATTTTCAGTTGAAAAATGCTGGACTTAATTATTGTTTGCACTGCTCAAATCTGTAATATAAATATGATATGATATGATAAATAAAGGCTATTTTGTATTCCTTCTACGTGTTACGATACAAACGGGTTAAGACTGGATTGAAGATTGTGTTCTTAATTCGCCTTGTCATTCCTATCAACTCCACATAAAATATCAAACCCGTACTGTGATCATGAATCATGGAACATAGTCCTGCATTAAATGAAACGCAAAGTAAACTGAAGAAATCCCAGCCTACAGCCTCAACTTTTCAACAACAATAGACAAATATCAATCGTTTCCAACTTCAGAAAGGTTTCAGTATTTAAATAGTCCCTAATGTTTGTATGATGCATAAGAAACCTCAAAAAGAAAACCATACGTAGCAAAGTAACAATTGTGAATATAAGCTTCTTGTACGGTACACGTCCAAACTTCACTTCTTGCCCGCAACTTCAAACACTGATTATCGCATGACACGTGAAGTATGCAATACTGCCACTTTCATGATAATACACTCACTTAATTATATTATAGAATAAGGAAAACTGAACTTTACAGTGCAGTAGAACGATTTATTCAAATTCATGGCCTTTGTATTTGATGAAAAATGATATCCATAACATGATGGTTGACCGATAGAGATATAAATTTCCCAGCTACATGAACATGGACTCCCGCTTACATCTCTGTGATAATGATGATCATGTGAAGTGAAACTAACACTTATTCAGTTTTCGTCTGCAGTCAGTCCGTCAGTTGGACTGTCAACCTGCAAGTTTTCCCCCTCGAGTCAAAGTTTTTTTTTTATCGTGGGGATTTAATTTTTTTAACTAATTAAAAATGGGTCCAAAGCGACTGGCAACGTTGCTGTTCCTAATTTTATTTTCCATGCATAATCTACAAACCTACAATGCAGCGAATATTTTATTTTTCTGGGGCATGTCGGGAATGTCCCACCGAATTACAATTTGGCCTCTTGTCGAAAAACTTGCTGCGCGTGGCCATAATATGACGTTTTTTTCACCACTACCCTCCAAAAATCCAGTACCGAATCCGAACATTACAGAAATCACCCCAGAAAATCTCTTTTCCAAAATAGGGATGGACTATGATCCGATGGAAATTAGACTGAAAGGGGGAGTCAAGGCTGCACAGGCCCTATGGCCCGGCTATATTAACGGCGGAGTTCAGTTGTGCAAATATCTTACGGAAGATGAAGAAATGTTGAAGTGGGCTAATACTGCTTCCTTCGACTTGGTTTTTATAAATGGATTGTTCAACGATTGTGGTTATGCGTATGCTTGGAAGTTTAAAGCCCAGTCCATAATGTACGCAACTTCATCTGTCTTTCCATGGTGGGGAGAAACTTATGTACGTTTGAAAATAAAGACCTGAGAATCTAATTTGAATGTGTTACTGTTTTCTTAACGCTAATGGTTTATCCCATGCTTAATTATTTTCAGGGAATTCCCGAGGAAAACTATCCCGAATTCCGGTACCATTATCCAGTGAACATGACTTTTGCTCAACAAGTATGGAATCAGTTCACGCCTTTGTACTGGATTATGTTCAGGCGTTGGCATTATCTGCCACTGTTGGAATCCATGGTTAAGCCAGCACTAAATATTCCGGATATGCCTAGCTTGGAAGAAATGGATAGACGATCAAGCCTAGTCTTAATGAACACCCACTTTTCAGAAGAATACCCGAGATCATTACCACCATGGGTAGTTCCTGTTGGAGGGATGCATGTTTTCGAGAAGAAGAAAACAAAGCCATTGCCTGAAGTACGTTTTAAAGATTTAAGATGATCAGTAATTTCTTGAATCTGAAGACACAGCCCGTATGTAAAACTAATTGCTTTTGTGTTTACAGAACTTCCGGAAGTTTATCGAGTCCTGGGACAATGGCTTCATTTACTTCAGCTTCGGCACGTACATGAAGCTTCCCCTGCTTCCTCAGCATTACAAAGATGCAATTTTCGGGGCAATCCGAAAATTTCCAAATATTGGGTTCGTCATGAAGTGGAATGGGGGACCGGTCCCAGACAACCTTCCAGATAATGTTTTGACTTCAGAATGGATGCCCCAACAGGAGATTTTAGGTACAGTTGCTTTTGTAACAATTTAAAGTAATTGCAGACCACTACATGGTAAAATAAAATGAATGCTC
>JAQGAI010000853.1:0-17152 GCA_034696905.1 Lepidocyrtus violaceus
AAATAAGTGTAACGTGTATCGTAACACTCTCACATTTTCTCTCTTTTTTTTCTCTCCACATCACAATAGAAAAATACAGAAACCATCA
Source organism: Lepidocyrtus violaceus (assembly GCA_034696905.1). NCBI lineage: Eukaryota > Metazoa > Arthropoda > Collembola > Entomobryomorpha > Entomobryidae > Lepidocyrtus > Lepidocyrtus violaceus. The sequence goes on from JAQGAI010000853.1 coordinate 89, forward strand.
TAGTCACCTACATCATCGTCATGAGCAAACTTACGTTTATAATGGAATAAGTGGAAGGGAAAAAAAGGTGAAAAAAGAAAAAGGAAAAAAGTTGTTACGAATGTTGTTGGGAACAAGAAGTTTTTCTGGAGCTGCCAAAATAATAATTCCTCATACATTGGTGGAAACGTACCTATACATATTATAGCATGTACATATGGTGAGGGAGGAACAGTCGATTTTTTTTTGTTCCGGCAGCCACGCTTTTTTCCTTCTCAACCTAAATATTATACTTTTATATAAGGCTTTTAGCTGCTCTGGCGAGTTTCCCACCAATAGAGGAACGTCACACACGCTGTCAATTCAAGCTGTTCCTGTTGTTGTTCCGCTGTTTTTTTTCTTCTGCTGTTGCTGTTGCATCCTCCACTCGAGAGAGAAAAAAAAACTCCCGTGTCTGATGCTATTTTTTCTCGAGAGCTGCTTTCTTTCTCATCGTCAGTGAAAATCAAAATAGAACTAAGGCATATGGATGGCTATACAATATTTACCTTGCTGCTTTCTTTCTTTCCACTTCAACTTCCTCAACCTCACAGAAGTGAACAAGAGCGGAGGAGGGATATCGCATTTGCCATCATGAACATCAACATCACCATCCCTGCCGTTACCGTAACTAAAGCTTTATGTTGATATCCTCCTGTGGGAGAAGAGATTGGCTTGGTATATATTTTTTCTCTTCCTATTCTTCTGGAATGACTATGACAGGAGGTAGGATGCACTTGATTCTCATGGAGCGATACAAACAAATAAGGCTACCTCCATCCATATCATATCATCATCATCCATCCATCCATATGTGCCGTGGTGGTATACATAGTATAAAAAAGGAGCCATTTTTTATTATGCCAAGTGCATAATAACCCATAATATGGAAACGGCGTGTGTTTTTCCAGAGAAAGCTGCTTTGATCGATCGTCGTATTTTTTCTCTCATGTGGCAGGCAGGCAGGAGTAGAGCTGGAACTCGTGGATGTGGATGGAAGAATCAGGATGATGACGCCGATGAGGACGGAGCTGGTGGTCTTCCTTCGTGTCGATGTCGAGCAAGCAGGTAGTCTCTTCTCAAATGAAATGCATAGCTATAGTTTCATCATCATCAACATCAGAATCATCATCATCATCAGGCACAGACCAAGGCAGAAGGTTTCCTTCTCATAACCATACAGTTTTAGACACAAATATGGTGGTTTTCTGGAGGAGTCGATAAATTGGAGAGGAGGCTACAGGCACAAGCCACACGGTCGAAGCTTTTGGGAGTAAAGTGTGGCATTAAGGATGATGGTGGGAATGGCCTGTCCCTTTCCTTACTTACCATACCACACCGGGAAAGCAGAGAAAGGGGAGAAAATAAGTGCACAGCCAAGTAAATATTTGGGTTGAGATGGCATTTCCTAATAAGAATAATAATGAGAATAAAAAGGACACACAAAGAGCAGCCACAGCCTAGTCATCATAAGCCAAGTCAAACCAATCCGAACGGAACGCAGGTAAGAAACCCGACTGGAAGTAAAGAAGGTAAACTGATATTGAGATATAAGCCTTGGGCTACTGTCGCCAGTCATAGTCCCTTGGTCTACCTACCCAACCACCCCCATTATATAATAATAATCCATTCAGCATTTCCATTCACCTCACCCGCAAAAGAAGAAAAAACAGACCAAGCATGAGGGGAGCATAACTAAGGAAAAGGAATGAGCCGATGTGGATTCAGGACTTTGAACTATGTGGACTATGATGAGGATTCCACCTTGTCCTACATCAGACTAATAGCCATGGCCTGCTGTATAATAATAAAAGCTCACTCCTTCCTTCCAGACCAGACGATTTTCTTCCCATTTTCCCCGCTTTTCAACTCAAACTCTTTTATTATGTATAAGGCAAACAGAGAGAGAAAGAGAGGAAAGGGGAAGTGTGCTCTGAGCAGGTAAGAGGACACATGGCAAAGACAGCACTGGAAAATTGGATAGAGTGCTTAACACTTGTTCCCCGATTATATTAGGCTATATTTTCCAGCCTTAAACCTTAGCCACCTCCACTGCTTGGGGAAGAGAAAATACCTACTCACTTGTATATAGATACACTCACGATGAGTAGTATCGCATTTTTTTTTACCTGGATTGCTACATCCCATCAATATGAACTACCTACCTACGTAGCTATTTCTATTTCCACTATCCCAATCCCTTTCCCTCTGCTTTCACTCACTCCAGCTCTTTTTTTTAATACACTTGGCCCATTTCCTGTTGTTGTTACAGTTGTTGCTTGCATGGAAAAAGGAAGGCGATGTCCTCCTCTCATGCTCATTCTTAAGTACATCTACTAATGCCTTACAAAAACGTTCTTTCTTCTCTCAAAAAAGAAAAAAATATATATTTAATATTGAAAAGATGAAGTTGAAAACGGATAAGAAAGGAGTAGAACGGAAAAAATAAGAGTTTCAACTCTGTTTAGAGAAAAATGTCAGAGTTTATATGTACTTATATTTTTTGCTACTTCTATTTCGGTTTTAGCCCTCACTCAGTTTTTTTTTCGCCTGTTTCTTCGCTATTCTTCTTCGGCTGAAAAAAATGTAAACATTTTGGAATGGAACAGGATGCCACTCTGCTCTATAATACTGCTACGGGAGCCGGGACAAGGATATGGCATGACAAACCATTGTGAATTCTATACGTGTAATGACCATATATATTTTTTTCCCTCGTCATAATATTAATATCTTCTTATTTCGTAGATTTTGTGTTCTCTATAACTTCAGGTTTGGTTTTTCTCCATCTTTATTTATTTTTTTAGGCTGAAGAGAGAGGGAGAGCGAGAGAAAAGGGAAGGGAAACGACAGGATAATGGCATGCCCGTGGTTTACTTTACTTTTCTCGTTATGGCCACCAAAACAAATATACTTGGATGGACTGGGGTACATATTGCTATTGCTGCTTGGAGGGAATTTACGGAGTGTAGTGGACATTCTATGGGATGTAATATAATAAGAGGAGTAGATAGGTATTACATATTGCCAGAGAGCCATTGTGTTGTGTTGTGGTGGGCTGGGGCTCGTACTCCATCTTCAATAATATTATCTTTAGTTGAGTGTGTGTATTTTTGGTGTCCTGAAAAGGAGAAGGACGAGGAAGGAGGAAGAAGAAGAAAAATGTACACACACATGAGCCATGGGAGAAAAGACTAGAGTTGTTTCTTGCTTTCTTTTCTTCTTGTGTGATATGGACATGGACGTGACTGGGGGTCCACAGAGGGATATAAGATTGCGTAACTCTTTTTCTACGAGAGTAAAATGGGATAGCCCAATTCATTTCATTAATGTGTGTATCCAATCGAACCGGGTTCCAAGAGGGTCCCCAATATTATTTGATGGAATGTGGAGGGGGAGCAGTGCAATGTAAATGGAATGCAACGGAATTGAGCTCTTCTTCCCTGTTTGACAACACGAAGTTGTTGGGAAATGTTTTTTTTTTTGCGATGGAAAGAGGAAAATTTTCTTCCAAACCCAAGTCCACCACCACCTTTGATTCCAAAAGTCTTAATCCTACTTCCCCAGTTTATTTTTTTACAGTTTGGTTGAGTTACTTCATGGGAGTAAGGGAGGGAATAAAATCGGGCTGATTTTGGAGAAGGAGAAAATAGAAGCATTTTTCATTTGATGGGATAACTGATCTCTTACTTTCCAGAAAAGGTAGAAAATAAAAAAAGAATTCGTACTTGCGGGTGCACAGTCCAATGACAAGATGATTCACAAACATATAAAATGGTAGCTTCTCCGAAATGAAATAGTTGCTGGCAAGAAAATCGAAATCTAAACTCATTTCACCAGAAAGCCAACAAGAATGAATGGCTGGCTGGTTGGAGTTTTTTTTTGCAATGAGAAAACTGTATTTGTGTTCCAGCTGATTTTTTCCACTTTCCTGTAATGATATTGACCATTGACTGGACGTAACTTATAGCCGGTGGCACAGAAGAGAATGAAACAGAGAGAGAGACAGACAGAGAGAGAGAGAAAGAGGGAGGTGGGAATCCCTTTTTTAGGTCTTATTTTTCCACATTGGCGATGATGATAAGAGAAGCAGGATTGTTGGATATGTGGTGGAGGATGTTTCGGAGGAGAAAAATACAAAGCTCTTATTCCAATATCCCCCCAAATTGCATGACATGAACACAACAGTAAACTTTCAAGAGAGAGGGGAAAGCAAGAGTGTGTTTGGATTGAAGGCGGAGAAAGGAAAAATCAACAACAGAAAGCTAAATGGGAACGCATCTACGAAATTTGTTGGCTTTCTCTCTCTTCTTCTCTCGTCTCCTCAACCATATTTACTTTTACTCTGGGCATTAGATCTTTCTTTATTGTTTCGGTGAGACGAAGGGAGACAGATATATAGCTTAGGTGGTGGGGAGTAGTTTCTCCTCCAAGCGGTGTAGCCAGAGGATATATTTATATAAGTATATACCCACCTATTTTTTTCTATGGTCACTTATTGCAAGTGGACAGGAAGAAATCGACAAGCTAGTCTGGTCACTTACAGCTTGATCTACTCTCTAACTGCTGTTGTGTGATGGGAATATTAGAAGGAGACGAGATGTGTGGACTGTGGATGTGCATTGCTCCCTCTTCATTTCTCTGCTTTCTTTTTAGAACAGTTTCTAGATTTTGCCAGATTCATTTTCCTTTCGGCTCTCGTGACTTTGTGCTTTTTTCAGTGGATGTTTTCGTGTGAATGCTTCGACTGATGTTCTGTCCAGCAAAAGCAGAGATGCTTTCACTTTCCTGGCCAAAGCAACTGCAATACTGTAATCTTTAATTCAAAAACAAGAATATAAAATTAACTAAATATGATTTCCAATCTTAAAAAGGGAACTTTGAGGAGAGAATATTACGTTGTTCTTTAAACGGTAAATATATTTTGTCTTTTTTGTGTCCTTGCTTTCTCCTGCTTCCGTATGTATACTGTACACGTGCGGATTACGAGGTACATGGAGTAATATTGAATTTTATTTTTATTGTTGATGTTGATCTTCCTGTTTCTTATATTTCCAGGATTTGATAAGGAAAAGTACCGTGTGCCATGTACTCCCCTTGGAGGACGAGATAGTGTTGGTCAGTCAGCTTTCTAAGCAAACATATACTCATTCTTTTTTTCTGTGGTCGTGGTCACCCATTTGATCCACATCCGGGATTTTTCTATCTTTACTATCCTGAGAAAGGAAAAAGTTTTCTGTTGACGTTTTTACTTTCTCCCTTTTATGTTGGGATTGTGATTGTGACTTTCTCCCCCCGATTATTTGCTTTCTTTTTTATCTATGTATCTTCATGACTTTTGTTGGGGGTTTTTATGAAGCAATATAACAATTTACTTCAAGATGGCGTATCCCCCAAAACAGAATTCTCTTGAAGAGGTTCTCCATTGTTGTCGTTTTGATTTCAAGACTTTTGATATGATTGAATAAAGCCATGGGTGAAAAAGTATGCATGTATCCATTTCAATAGCAAGTTTGGACCAACCAGAAACAAAAATAAAGCCATTCAAAACTTGATATTTCCTTTTTCATTTCTTCCTGAACTTTATTTTTTTCCTTCAGGGTAAAACTTCATTTTAGCTACCTCTGGCAATCCAACCTCCAATCCTAACCTAACCCTTTGCTATTTTTGCATTAGCAAAAGAAAAACAAAGGCCTGAGAATCCGAATGCCTACACTCAAGTTTCATCCGTGGAAAAAGGAAAATCGGACAAACTTTATGACAACAAAGGTAACATTGGAGGGAAAGGACAAATAAGCGTATAAAGTGATGTATTTCTCTTGCAAAGAGAGTAATGGAATCCTCAAAGGATTTATTCCTCCCTCACCTAACCTAGCCCAGTCCCTTATTCTTTCCAGGTTGAAATGGGACACGGCGACTCTTTTTTGTCCAAACCGAAACTTTTATCTTTTTTATCAGTGTCCTCATATATTAAACAGGAGAGTAAGATGCTCGGACTCCAGTCTGGAACTGTAGACTTTTTAGATTCCAAAAAACAAGAAAAAAACACTTTTCTCTCTCTGTCTCCTTCCCTACCTACCTATTTCTCATATTATATAAAAAGCAGATCTGACCAAACTCCGTATCAGAAGAATGGAAAAAATAAAAATGCATTTGTAGGCAAGTAATCCATAACATAATCCTTTCTCCTTGTCTCCTTTTGTTTTATTTTGGTCTGTTGGACCCACAGCCGGAGATGGGCTCTACCGTTCATAAAAATTTCACCAATATTTTATCTCCCTGTTGAAAATTTCCCCTTAAATCATCTTCCGACTGATATGTGAAAATCCTTTTTTCCCGTTTACACAAGTATTAGGTATTAGACCGAAGCTAAGCTATAGGGTTTCTCCGTATCATCATACTGTATCACTGGCATAAAAAAAGTGGCTGGGCGGTCAACCGGCCCCGGCACCGGCGCTACGACCACTTTGCATTATTACTGAAAAAAGAAGGAAATATAGATTTTACACGGAAGGGATGATACCAAAGGATGATGCTACCTCCCTTCCACCACTACCACCACTGTCGCATGGAAAACAAGAGGGAGAGGAGAAAAAACTAACTTATCTGGGGGAAATTTTTGGAGGATAAAAATGGACAAGAATATTTTTTCCTCTTTTCCCTTCCATTATCGAAATGGTTGTGTAAAGGTTTGAGTGAAAGTTTTTTTCTCTCTCTCTCTCTCTTTGGTAATGTTCTCAGTTATCAATAATGACGATATCAGAAAGTGGAGGAGGAAAGTGGAACTTATTTCAAATAACATATATTATTTCCCCCCGTACTTCTTCCTTGCGTGCAATATATCAAATACATGTACCTAGCTAGATAGAGGAGAGACAGGACAGGGCTAACTTTCTCGACAGACATTCCGCTGATATCATCACTACTATCACATACGTAAGGATATAGATAGCTCTCAAGTCAACTCTCTCTCTCTGTTTTTTTATTACGAGACAGGAAAATAAAGTAAAATGCAGACAGAGGCCAAACCAATGCCCATACTTATGCGAGGAGAATTAAATTGAAAAACTGCGTTTTTCCTATCATATCATCAGTGGAGAAAAGTGCTTGCTAGCTTGCTTGCCTGTATGGGTGGTGGTATGGACTATGGACGTGTCTCTGAAAAACGACTTACGTGTGGACTACCCCCATTCCGCTATCTCCCCAACATGTGGCAATCAACTTAAACGTTCCTCCATGGCGGAAGTAAAATGGTGAAGAGATGATGCTCACAGCCCTTTTAAGTAAAACGAATGTAGCAGATAGATTTTTTTTTGAAACGAGGGCTTATATTTCTTGAAGAAAAACGAGCTGCACTTTTCATCATCCATGTTTGGTTTAAAGAGAGGAAGTGAAAGTAGTGAATGCTATATATATATGCTGCTGAGGATGGAAAGAGACAGAGTGGGCGAAAGGGAGGAAGATGTATATTCACAATATATATTTTTTATATATGGGCCACTTGACTGAAGAAGAAAGGAAGAAGGATGATGACATGAAGGGGGAAAGCACCCGTGTCCCAAAGTCAAGAGAGGGAACCCAACAAGGCTAACAAGTGCAGGCAAGGGAAAAATCAAAAGGAAATAGGTATGGATGGCATTACCTTTTTTCCCTCTCTCTCTCCCGAGAAGAGGAAGAAGGAACAAGGGAGTGGAAAAGAATATGAGAATGTCATGCCTCGGCTGGGGGAAATGAATGGAAGGGTCAGCTGCAAACGAGACAGAGAAAAGATGAGGAAAGAAAGGAGAAAGGCAAGTAGACAAACGAGCGGCAGTCTCATGGTCCACTGATATCTATTTCAAGGGTTTTGCTCGTTTTTTTGAAAAAAATCCAAAGAGGGAGAAGAATCTGAAATTCTTGAGCAAGTGAGGTGAAAGAAAGGGAATAAAGAAGGACTATGACTGGTCTGATGTGATGAGCCATGAGCCTGAGAACCCAAGAGCAGAGATGAGAAGGATGAGTTTCCCTCTCCCCACTTTAGGAAGATTTTTTTTTTCGCTAAGCAAAGGTTGAAAGCAAAATGGTGCGGAGGGTATCAAGCACTCTTGGACAAAAACGCTAATAAATCAAAAGTGAAATATTGTGCATATTTCAAATTCATTTTAGGGGAAAATTGGCAGGCCAATGTAATATTCGACCGAGGAAGGAAGGAGTATGCATCAGCTTATGAGTCATGGGAGGAGGCTTTTATGGTTCCTCATATTTCCTCGTAGTAGCAAAACTGTAAGTAACATGGTGAGGGTGGCAGTGGAGGTGATGTATCATCCTATCCCATCCCATTGTAAAATATATTTGACGGCTGTGGTCATGTCATATAGGTTAGTAATAATAAAAATGGAGGAATTTTTATGACAACGAAAATTTAATACTGGCTCCTTTAATACAAAAATTCGAGCTTAATTCTAATTTTCTTTGACGAAATAAGGGTAACAAGTAGCTTTGCTTGAAGGAAAAAAAACCAACGTAAGTTTTAATTTGGTTGGATAGAGAGTGTCATAAGAAGGTTTACACATTGTGGTGAGTTCAATGCTTCGGGTTGAGTACGCCAATTTCACCAAAAAGGCTTGTCAGAATTTGCAGGTTGATCGCCACCAGCATCCCATCATTATCATCAGCATCATAAGCCGCCATCACCACCACCTCAAATGAATGCCAGACAGGATTCCACTGAACCATCATCCTCACCCGTCACCGATCATCATCATCAGCATCATAGCCAAACACTTTCATTCCCGACATTATTACAACACAGAGCATCAAATCTTGATATTTCCCATTTCACTTCTTTTGAATGGAAAATTGCCTTTTGCCACCATACATATCATCCACTCAGCCGCCAATGATCCTCCTCTCCTGCTTGGTGTAAAATCGTTTGACAGGCGACGGGTGAAAACCTCCATCAGAGTGCACAGGAAGCAACTCACATGAAAGGAGGAGAAATCGGGAGGGAGGGAGAAACCGTCCGTTTTGTTAATTAAAGGTTTCAACTTGAAAGAGGATCATCAACATCGTCATCAGCAGCAGAACACCATCATGATCTGATGATGAGAGATCCAGATGCAGACCAGCCTTTGGGTTAACTACCCTACCATATTCAATCAAAATCTTTCCCATTCAATTCAAAGCAGTGTGGAATCATTCATCGAGGAGGAACTTAAGACCTTGCGAATTCAATTCAATGAGTAAATTTTCCACGTTCCCGTTTTTGTTCCATTTGATATCGGGGAGTTGCAGGCAGGTTGTACTCCAATAATCCAGGCTGCAATCAAGCCAAAGCCAATCCAGCCAATAGACCAGTGCCCTTTCCAAAGAAAGTTTAGAAATGAAAAGGGAAATTAGGCTGAACGCTGACTGAAGTGAAAGCTGTTCTGGAAACGTATGGATTGAGATGAAGTTTTGTGCTGAGCTTGAGACGGAGAGAAGATGAAACTCTTTCAATGAAACAAATGAGGATGACGAATAACTACAGAGATGAGATGAGGATAAGGATCAATAGTAAATATATGCCTACTCTTTCATTTGTATGTGTACTCGTATATCTCCTCTGGGAGAAATCTTTCTAGCAAGCAAAGGCAGGTTATTTTGAGGTGGAGCATGTAAAAAGTTTTCTAACAGATATGAGAGGGAAATCGGTTTGATAGACAACAACAAGCGTTAGGCATAATGCCCTGCTGCCTTCCGAGCTCATCTCACCTCAAAATCACGACATTTAAGGGGGCACAACGAGCGGAATAACGATGATGATTATGATGAGGTTAGTGATGCTGGCTGATGTGTCTATTGAGATGTTTTGTTTTTGAGGGTTTGGGACTCATTCCCTTAAACTCTGACTCTCCTTTTGATTATGATATGATAATAGGTAGGTTGCGAATGTATGCTTGGATGGAGCAGGGTGCATTGGTTTCCTTCACAAAATGTGGTTTTGAGTGGGCTCCACTCACCGGAAAATGTTTCTCTGTTTGGTAATAGCAAAAAGGGAAATGAATGGATAGCGAATAAATACATGTATGGTTTTTCACGTAGTAATTTTCCTTTACGCTTGTAGTCCCATCCTTCCATGAAGCTTCTATACATACCTTGGAGGTGTGGGATAAACGAGCGAGAAAAATGGCACGTGTGGTTGAGGAATGGATTGGAAGTGGATGAGATTCCAGGCGAGTGAGAGGGAAACTACAAGAGGCAATGAGTTTCCAATTAGTTTTCGCCTGATCAATGAAATTAGTTTCCGCTGTGCTCATCATAATCAGCCAGAGAGAAAGATTCACTTGTTTTCCTCCCTTGTGTCCCAAAGCGTTTTTTGTCTTCTACAGGGAAATGTTGCTGTGTTGTGTAGGGAAGGAAGAGGTGGTGGTAGTGGCGCTTGAGATTAGGTATTAAGTGAATGGCTGGTTTCTAACGTGCAAATATTTTCTGCTTTTTAGGTAACTTTAAGCAATATTACGCCTTATCTGCAATTTTTGAATTAGGTGAGTCAGCATTTTTGTCTTTGGCAAAATATAACTTACGTCATGGAAGGGGTCTGGAGGAGAACCTGCTAATTCAGTATAAGACAATCGATACAAGATTTGAACTGACGAATATGATATTATGTAAAACGAATGGATGAATGCACTGTGCGTCTTGGGAGGCTATTTGAAAATTCCCATGATCATGCCATGCCATTTTGCAATAAAATGCATTTTAAGAAAATTAACAAATTCATTTTCTTTAGTAGAAGAAAGTATGGTCCTTTGTGTCTGAAAAGAGCATCATTTTCAGACATTTCCTTATTTTCCTTTCCTTCTTTCTTCTTTACTACCTTAATTGTCTCTTTCATTGCGACTAGTCTAGGTTTGTTTAATTGCCTTTTAGCCTCTGACTGGGTTGACTTCGCGATTTTCAGAATGATCGGTAATCCTAGAGATTTGACTGGGAAGAAACATAATATATACCTCCCTACTCATTCTTCTTTACATATTGAACTCGCTTGCATTCTACGATCGGGAAGGAAAAGGTAAGTGGGAATTAATTGCCAAAGATCACGTGACTTGCCGTATAACTATTGGCTCTTGTAATTTCTTTCAACCGAGTTAACCCTTTTCAGATACTTACTTGCGTATTACTAACATAGATAACCGTTCATATGTGTTCCATTTACTACGGAATTGAATGTAACCTCCATCTGCTTAACAATACTCATGAATCAATTTTATTTTAAATCTATCGGAATATGAATTAAATCAACGGGAAACGAAAAATTCCATTTGGTGCTGATTTTTTTTAACTGTATCATTTTTATTCAAGATCAAAATTAGGGCAATAAACATTTCCGTTTTGGATGAAGCACACATGCACCTATGCAAAATATGCACAGCATGAACTTTCATTGTTCGTGACCTGATTTGACCATATGAGTAACCTGATGAGTAATATAATCCACTCCGTTAGTTCCAACCTGCATCCTTCAGAGGATAAACAAACAAAATGATATGCAATAAAAATTGTAGCCGAAAATCCTAACTGATACCCATGTGGGCCTCCCACCACCTCATACACACAAATCATCTTACTTCTAAAATGAAATGAAAGTTGAGGTTAGAGCCATGAAGAAGATGACGATCATCGTGATCATTTTGTAAAAAAAATATCTACGGATTTATATTTACCTTACCCACCTATATCCATGCATGAGGAAAGGAAAAAGGGTTAAAAAAGAAAGGCTGTTCCTCCTTTAAGTAACGGCTATTCATGGCTAATGCCGAAAAGTCGGAATAATCATAATGGGAGTGGTAGTTAGTTCCTGTTCCTCACGATCATCATTTTCATCATGATCATCAGCACCAACACTATAGTCGACCACATAGCATGCCACACCACACCAGACTCCAGATGCCTTATGAAGATAGCAACACCATTACCCCACACATATCACACATCCACATCAGACATCACATCACACATTCAAAAAAGCTCCCTCATTCATTCTTCATTCATCCGCTCCGCCGAGCGAATGGAGAGAGGGGAAAGTGTGTACAGATGGGGAACTCAAAAAGAGATTCTTATTTTTTCACTGTGAGAGGATTCCAGACGTTCGTTTGTGTGCATTCCATTTGCCACCATAAAACAGATTTTATGTTCCCGTTTGAACCAAACACACACACACACACGGTTTTAGAAGAGCTATATGTCTATCCTTTATATGGCCAAGTCAGTAAAAGTTTACGGGAAGCAGAAGAAGCGTTCCCTTTTCCTGGATGGTTATATTTAAGTACATTTTGGGGAATAGTATAAAAGAAGAAAAGAGGAATGAACTAGTCAGGAGGAGAGAGGAGTCTGTCTTATTACTCTCACCACCGCCACCATCATCAGCGCCAACACCAACACGGCTTCCCATAGTTCAAGAAAAAGTGAAAATGGAATCAAGCCGCTCACTCTTAATGACTGACGTGAAAGGAGAGAGAGAGACGGGGAAGAAGGAGTGAAGGATGAATGGAATGTTTGCGAAGAAAAGGCGAAGGGAGGGAGGAGAAATTAAAGTTGGAGTTGGGCTTTATACTATTTGCATAATAAAAATAATATAGTTAGGTAGGTACTTGCTAGTTTTATACTTTCCGAGTTAAAAAAAGAAAAAAGTTATTTTTGTACGTACAGCGGGGATTGCAAAATTACGCCATTTCATGTACCTATTCATATCGCTCTTACTAATACACTTTACAGTTGAGTATTCTCATTCTCCTCCAAACATTCTTTCTGCTCCTCTCTCTCTCTCTCTCTCTCTTTGATCAACATCAACAAATCGGCAACAGTTAAAGTATTTCCGTCAAGTATTACGTTTCCTCACAAATCCCATATTAGGTTAATTTTCTACTTATTTTATAGCGGTGATGGAAGGGCTGGCTTTCCTGTATGACTATCAAATTTTGAAATGAAAATAAAATAACAATAAACTAATGCATTCAAAACTGGTAATTTAACTAGTTTGAAGATATTCTTCTTTTCATCATCGCCATCATCATCACCAGAATTCCCATCACATTTACTTAGAATACCACCACATCTTCCCTCTGATTGTGAGAAAAGACCAAAAATAATGAGACCAAATCAAGCATGTATTGTTCTGTTCTCCTTCCCAGAAAATAACTTTTTCCTCCAAGTAAATCCGAATCATTATGGGATGGGAATTCATTATAATTATTATACGATATTATAACGTTGTATTTTTAGACAATAGATCTTGTATTCCTATAAACTTTACCATCCTCATCTTCATCATCATCATATTACACTACGTATTATTCTACCCATTACATATTTACAGTTTGTCTATCAAGCAAACCAACTTGGAGCTAGTCAGCCCAGTCTTCCTTCTTCTTTTCTCTTTCATTTAAAATAAAATATGCTCCATTCCATTCATTTTCCCTCGAAATATTTTGGAATAAGAAAAAAGGGTTGTCAAGTGAAAGGAGAGAAAGATTGGAATGGAAAATGACGAATATTATTGTTATGATGAGGAATGAAAGGAGATGGGAGAAAGCATTTTTCCTTTCTCTCTCTCCCTCTCTCTAGTTCTTTTTCAGTGAGTCAAAAACAGAAAGGGAAAGAGTGGAGTCAACTCATTTCTTCCACTATGTCCGCCTGCAAATATGCAAGCCTTATTTGCTATTTACTTGGTTGACTGACTGCGTTTTCATACTTAAAGAGGGGGGAAATTCATGGAAAGTTTCCACCAAGTGGGGAAGTATATTTTTCTATGCATGGAGCTGCTTGTTGGATGGAATACTCCTGCTGTAAATCAAAAAAGGGTGTAGGAGGAATTCCCATCAAAATAAAAGATGGAGAGACAGAGAAGGATCTTTTCTTGTGTGGATGTGGACAGATTGCATTCTTGCTATGCGTGGCTATGGATAGATAGATATATAGGTATAAGTTATATATTATGCAACTTTCCCTCATAGAAAATGTTACATTTCATATGAGAGAGAAAAGCGTAAGAGTAGATGTGACTGTGAAGTGATGGAATATACACATGAGTGTGGCATGAGCATGCTTCTTTCTCCGCTGCATGCTTTCCATTTAAGCATGCATTATTATTGCCAAGAAAATATTTTCCCTGTGCGTTTTACGGTTCTTGCCAGTAATTTTTGAACTGTCATATGACACGCTAATAAGGGAGAGACAGGGAAAGACACTTCTTCCAACAACAAAAAATGTATAATAATGTGGAATTGTTAAGTGGAAATAAAAGGGGTAGAGTGGGAGAATAAGGAATGGGAAGAAAAGAAATTTGACAGGAAGGCTGTCATAGCTTTATGTAAGAGTAGGAGGGAGAATGGATCCTTGTAAAATAAATTACCAATGTAAAAAATGGTACCATTCCATTTTCAGGTATTTAAACAGGGGTGTTCTTGCTCTTACAGAGTGTAATCTAAGATACTTTGTCTGTTATATATGCTTTTCGAACAACGTACATGTGAAAATCTAAAAAGGAATTGATGCAAATATTTTTGTTTGGAACGTCAATTCCGGCTACCTTTAAGGAATCGGTATCAGGTCATCATTTAGGCCATAAATAACCAGAAACTTAGAGTTTCAAATAACCACACTTTTTTATCCACAGAATCGCAATCTCATCTCGACTCAGACTCATCTCCCGTTTTAAGTTTATTTCTGATGCATGATTCATGTATCCATATTTAGTTTATGAATACAGGGGAACAGTGGACTAGTCTCTTATAGAGTGAAAGCACAGCTGGATAAATTTACTTTTCTTTACTCCATCTCTCCATCCTGTTTCCAGAGGCCGAGTGTTTAAGGTCCATTATGGACATTAAAAGGAAGCGTTTAGTCAATGAGAAAGCGGATATGGCTGGGATGAAACTGTGTCTACGGTAGAGAGAGAGAGAGAAGGGGACTGTAAACTCTAAAATTTCTTTCAAGAGATTAGACCTCTTTTCTTTTGCAAACATCACTTCCTTCCTTCCTCCCTCAAAGAAGGTTCTTTGCATGAAAATGTTTCCAGAAAACCAGGGATGTCATCATCACATCATGATGAAAATAAGGAAACAGCTCGAGCCCTACCAGAGGCATTTTCACTCTTGGCCTTTTCTAAAATACTTTATGAAAAAATACTCAAAAGTCCTTTTTTATCCTTTTTTCAGAAAAGTAAAATACAGGACAAAAGTAGGGAGGAGAAGAGCCGAGACAAAATACGAAATCTGCCATAACAGTCTTCTCCACTCATTCGCTTTTACTCTCCCCTCGTCACAGTCCTCCTCATCATCATCAGCCTCTTGTCTTCTGTTTGAGTTTCCAATTCAAAGACAGCCCATTCACTTTGAAATTGCTTCTGGATGGATGGGGAGGGGGAAAGAAGGGAAAGCTAGAAAAATAACTAATGTCTTGATGTAATATGAATACATATGGATATGGATGTCCCCCGCTCATATGTAAATCCACCAGGGAGCTCATAGTAAGGAGCTTAAAACCAAGAAAAATAAGCTAAAAAAACACAGAATATTTTCATCTGATATGCATATTTCGTGGTGGTACTGACGATGAGGTGGTGGTGGCGGCAGCAATAGCAACTCAGCCGT
This sequence comes from Lepidocyrtus violaceus, assembly GCA_034696905.1. Taxonomy (NCBI): domain Eukaryota; kingdom Metazoa; phylum Arthropoda; class Collembola; order Entomobryomorpha; family Entomobryidae; genus Lepidocyrtus; species Lepidocyrtus violaceus. The sequence continues at coordinate 15,718 of JAQGAI010000853.1, forward strand.
ATACTAGCCCTTTCGCATATTCCTCTATTTAAAATATAAATGAAAAATGTGCTAAAAATCTTACCACCACCGTGTTTGTATACATTATACGAAGAGCGGTGGTGGTGGTCGGAAAGCAAAAACTTTCAAAAAGGCAGCTCTTTCATACTTTCTTCAACTGCTTCGCAATCCTCGTCAGTCAGGCTATTCATTCATTCCACTTTCCTCTGAAACAAAAATAGTCTGACATGGCTTGTTTCATCTCATCATCATGTCCCGTGTTATTCATGGGTTGATGAAGAATGGACGGATATTTTCTAAAGCCAAGTCAAACTCAACCAAGAACTCAATCTCTCTCTTCTCTTAGCCACCACTTGCTTCTTACATAAATTTTAAGCTTGCTTGACTTGAAACGGGAGATGGAAAAGGAGATCGTAGTAGCATGGATTCAGATTCTCTGGAATATGGTAATCCTGTTGTGTTGATTTTGATTTTCTGAATAAAGCCATTCATCAGATTTTGGAGTCTCTCTAACTCTATTCCGGCTTCCTTTCATTGTCAAATTACTAAATATGACTACGGCCGTTCGGGGAAGAATGCTCGTCAAATAGAGGAGCTGGATGGAGAATAATGGAACTTTGAACAGATTAGAATTAATCAAGTACTGGACTCGTATAGTAATTTCGTAATTATTATTTAAGAGTGAAAGGAAGATTGGTAAAAATGGAAGGAGCTGGGGTAATATTGACCGTGCGTGGAGTAAAGCTTCTCATCGCGACTTTTAGTAGCAAGCACATTTTGTAACAGAGTTCCGTATTCATGACTATGACTTGATGGCGTGATTTGATATTTTCTTCTTTAAATTTTGAACTTACGAAAGGTGGAGTGAACGCGATGTTGTCTTGTATCACAAAAACCCAGTGAGAGCTTCAAAAGTTGTTGTTGTTACGTATGAAACAGACCTACTGAAATTCAATATCATTCACCAATTTCATCATCCAAGCAAAGCAGCATCGATTTCATATGATCCTCCTGTTGGGTCACAAAAGTTACAGGGTTGAAATTTCCCGAAATATGAAACTACATAATATGTATTTTCAAGCTGACATAAAGCCCATTTTTTTTCTTAGGTCTATAGCTAGTTTTTTAATTTTGGATTTTCATTTTAATAAAATGTTACCGTATCTGATTGGGAGTTCAATGGAATGAAATCCGTACTACTATGTACACCTATACTCGTACATGGGATTGATTCGGTATTCTAAATTGATAAAGATACGATAAAAGTGATTTGAAATAGCTATGTTCTCTAAAAACTTATATGGACTCCATCAGCAGAACATAAATTAATTTTGGGAGGGAGCCCTCCTAATGTCAAAGTTCGGTAGTCTACCGGGCTTCCCAAAATATATGAATAGAAACTGTTGAAATGCTATACTGCTTGGGAGAACTAAGA
>JAQGAI010000854.1:0-17148 GCA_034696905.1 Lepidocyrtus violaceus
TTACATCACCCCCGCAAAATCGGTATTGTTACAGATATAATAATGATTTGGATTACGTCACATATTTATCCAGTCTCATTCATAAAAACTGACGGTCGGAAAACAAAATGACGACGTGATTCATCCCATCTACACACATCCCAACGTGATAATTTCTTTTCTCGCATCTCATGTGGGAAGTTCCATGTTTATTTTCATTAACTCATGTTCATGTTCTCATCTTACGAAAGGATAATTAATAATACTGTAATTATTGAAGTTTGTTTAAATATCAGTCATTCACTAACTTCTCAAACAAATAAAATTCGCTGGAAAGCTTAGCTTACGTGGGAAAAGAAAAAAAATCATATAAATTAACCATGAATGATGTAACTGGGGCATCGTGAAACAGGTATTTTGTCATTCGGGTTTTTTGCTCCTCTTTTTAGACCAGAGATGTAAATTTTTACAGGGATTTTACTATTGATTCTGTTAGACTGTCTGCCGATTTTGATGATGTTTCTATTTATTAGCAATCATTATCACTTCGTTGAAGAATCTATTTTACCGTTCATGTTAACTGGTCTTACTTTTCATGTATTTTTTAGCGCCTCCATCACAATCAGGTCATACAGAAAACAGTACATACCTACACTAAAAAGATTGCAAAACAGAAACCCTCATAAAGTGACCCATTCATAAAAACGGGAACAGTTGCAAGTAGTTTTTCTCCACAGTAAAGTAAAGTTTATTAAGTTCCGAGATGTGAATTTAGTACAAAAGTTAGACATAATAAAACCGAAAAACTGCAGAACTGAAACATTTTTTTCGGTAAACTGTTCTGTCATAAAACTGTGATATAAGCAAGCAAACTTTTATGGCATTTACGTTAATTTTTGGGTAAATGGAAGAGAAAAACAGATATCATTAGCTAATGAATTTTACAGGCTATTTACTTCCATTCCCCATTATTTACTCTGACATGCATAATTCCTTTTCCAGCAGACTGGAAACATGAAAAGTTTCATTTTCAAAAGGAATTATGGAATTAATAGTGCTTAATTTAAGCTGAAATGTTGCATAGGTCATAGGTATAAAAAAGGATTACTACTACATGCAGATGTTGCGTATTTCGCTAATTACAATGTGCCTGTGCCACTATTTTCTTCAACTTTGCCTGTCACTCCGTGGTAATGGGAAACAGCAGCAGTGGCTGTGTCAATGTCAGTGCTTTAAGCTAGCACTTTTGGCCGTATCGACTTTTAATGAACGAATTTGTCTTTTAATATTTGGTTGGTTACACATGTGAGTGATGAGAAGTTCATAAATACAAAAATATTATTAGCGAACCGCATCAACATAAAATCAACTAGTGTACATCTGGAGTTAAGTGGAGCATGCATAAAAAGCCGAGAGGCCTCACCACATACCGTTTAGACTTCCAGAAGGCAACAACGCACCCGAAAATATTCGCGGAACAATGGGGAAAGCTTTTAATAAATCAGTCCTCAGTTTTGTATGTTCATTCTGCGTAAACTGAACAAAGAGCAGAAAACGTCGACTTCGTAAATTGAACGTACATGGAACAGTTCATTCCGTTGGAAGATGTCAAGCACTACCGTGACTCTTTTCTCCTATAACTCGTCAACGTCAAGCCATTCAAGTTTGTTTAGCTGTATACGGAATTAATTCAAAGGAATCTGTTGATTGGAAGTTGCAATTATGCCATCATATAATCAACATTAAAATCTAAGTCTTTAAAAGCCATGATTGCGAGGAAAAATCGACTAAAATCTAGGATGGCTTTCCTTAGCCTACTTCTATTCAGCTATCCATTTTTCTCTGAAGCGGTAACAAAAACCGATGGAGCTCTCTTAGCAAGTTATCAGATTCATTTCCTGAAACCGCCAGAAATCAAAAACAGTTTTATTCATAAGTGTTGTCCAAATGAGAAAGTGTTGGATGGAGAAGGGCATTGCGTTATGCCAGACTGGAATAAGGCTCAAGAGTGGGAAGGATTCAACCTGGAAACGAGAATTAGACGAGCTATTCAAGACAAAGTCGACAGTGAAACCGGATCTGAAGATAAGATCGCGTTTAACATGAGGTAAGAGAATTTATGGAATAAAATCATCATAAAAGAAGTTTAACCATCCTCAAATGAACATTCTAACATTCATTATGTTTCAAATCTACATTCATGTTCGAAATTTATAGATACGGTATTCCGCACTGCGTGACTAAACCAAAGCAGCTCTCTTTCAGCATCAACTCACTTTCAAACAACTTCAGTTTTAGCAAAAGTTTTCAATTGATTTCTCCTTCTACCGACAACTCTTCCTTCGTAATCATCAATTCAAGAGATTACTGCATTGATTGGTGAGTTGAATTCATTTGAAATTGAGATCACCTTTAAAAACACAAGAATGAGTTTCGCAATCATTTCCTGCCTAATTTTTCATATTTTTGAAAACTACTATTTTATTTGGATTTATTTAGGCTCCCATCCTTGAACACGATCGCCGTACAGTTCTGCGAACCCCAAACTTGCCACACTACCCCGAAACAAGATTATACAACACCTCTTGACCCTGATGAAAATATTTCAGAGAATTCATCCTACGTGTGGCAACATAACAACAGCATCACTCCATCACTATCAGCGGCATCCTCTACAACATCTCCTTCAGCATTATCATCTCCAGCAAGGCCACTCTGTCTTCGAAAATGTTGTCCTCCATCCAAAGTGATAAATATGACGAGTTTCCAATGTGTCCAGCATGACATCCCATGGGAGCTCCGTCCCTTAAGCGTGACAAGTAATTCCTCTCCTACGACGACGATGAATACGAACTCAAGCCCAAGTACAGGTAAGAGTCATCATTATCCTTATTTACCATGTACTGTTCTTTCCTTAGTTGATGCTCCACATTTCAGTTCATTACATAATCCAACGAAATAAATGGCTTGTTTGTTTCAGACTCTCAAACAGCTAATTATTTTTTGTCACGAATCCCCTCTCCAATTCACCGAAATGGAGAGTGTTTACTCAAGGGATTTAGTGTTTTTTTTACATGTTTTTGCATCTCAAAAACCATCGTATTCCAAAAAGTGTAAAACAGAACGTTATATTCCCCATACTTTTCCAACTGTTTTTAGAGCCTGCTTCGTGGAACATGCCACACAGGGACCATAATAATAACGACGATGATGATGATGGAGCCGAATCCCATACCATTCCATTAGCCGTCACTTGGCTGACAGGTATGCCAAATTGCGAGCACTACGAAGTCTACTCCGACAAATATGACAGGTAAGGCCAATCAAGTGGCAGAAAGTATGCATATAATTTATACCGAACGCCTCCTCGCGGAAGGAAGCCATATATGCAAAATAAAATGAAACAGGAACTTCATTAGACGCAACAAAAGCTGTTGGATACGTTATAATGAATGAGGTTTGGAATGGGTTTGGCCAAGCGATTGCAGTATTGCCCTTGTAAAGCGGTGACTCATTCCCAATTTTGTAATTCATTAGTTTACAATCCTCATCATCATCATTCATAAAAGCCGTCAAATGTTGGAAAAGGAACCGGAAGTAATAAAATCGGAGAAAGTATTTGTGGTTGAGTGAGCTGCTGTCGGGCTTTCTCCTTTATGCCAACTTTCTTTTCACTTTTCTTTAATTCCAGCTACTATATCAACTCGGATGGTGTTCTGATTACCGTGGAGGATGGGAAAGCAAGTGGGACCCCACCTGGAGAATATTGCTTTGATGGAGTGGTCCTCGAAGACGACAAAACGGAACCGGCAATATCTCGGTTGGGTGCAATTGTCAATATAGAGAAAACGAATGCCAATGACATTGTTTAAAAATACATTATTTCTCCTATGATTTGCTGCTGCTTCTGAGTATGACGTCCTTTCTATTCCTCTCCTTTTTTTGTAGACAAATGGCCCTGGTTTGTTTTGAAGAGAAACATACCGACGGGGGAGAAGGTGAAGGAATAATCGGGATGGAAAATGCGGAGATGCTTGTAAGTTAACATAATAATGGCATACATGGCATGATATATGACAAAACTCCATAGAACAGAAATAAACTTTGAGAATGATGTCATGCATGTTACTATTACAGTAATGATGATGATGACATTGACTCTGAAATTTGCTGGCATTCAAATTGCCAATTAAGTTTAAGCTAATTATATTTGAAACATTTTAATTGGCTAATCGTAAGCTGACCTTGCATGCTTTCCCTTTCTTTTCATTTTTTAACATGGACCTTGGGAAGAGTTGGAGAGTGGTCTATACCGTGCTTACCGGGATCTCCTGCATATTCCTCTTCATCACCTGTGTCGTGTATGGGATACTTTGGAAGGATTTGAATCTTCCAGGATGGCTACAATTTGGTAAGAAGTGCACTGTACAAATTTTCATCAAATGTTTCCTTGAACGAAGTAGTTAGTTATTTTTTTTATTTTTTGATGAAATAGCCTACGCCACTTCCCTCCTTCTAACATTTTTACTGCTGACGGTGGCTCAACTCTGGACCCAGCAGATACATGACATTTCAAAGGGGCTTTGCAGTGCTCTCGGTAAGTAACTAGTTAGTAATGTGCTTATACTTGAATTACTAAAAACGTGTTTTGAAGCATGCGGGTATTTTTCTAGAATCTGAGATAAATTAAAACAGATTTATTGAAGAGGCAGCCAGCTCATTCCATAATCCCATATCCATATTCCATATCCTGTTTTTTTTGTTGGCTCGCGTTATCCATCCTCCGAATATTCGTGGAAAAGATTGTTGCTCAACCTTGTTGTAAATTCTAAATTTTTCAAATGTGATTCTGTTTTTTCTCTTCTGAATTTAAAAAAAGGAGAATAAATAAAACGTGGAGATGATGACGATGAGATATGATGAGAGACGGGATTTCACTTTAATTTTGTCACTTTTTTTATAATGCCCTATTGAAATTTGAGGAGTTTATTGGACAATAATACATATCTGTAAATCTGTAATATGGAAAGCTATCTTCAAGTTCAAACTGCCGCAGTTAATTTAAGCTTAATAATTCATTTTTCTCCCTCCCTTCTAGGTTATGGCTTCCATTTCTTTTTCCTGTCATGCTTCTTCTGGCTGACGTCGATGAACTTGGATCTCTGGCTATCCTTCAGGTAAAAGCAGAAGAAGTCAGTTTAATTCTGAAACGTTTCTCGAGTAGTTGTGGATGTTTTTCATTAGGCAATACCCTTCCCAATTTGCATACTACATGTTATGCACCTACCTAACTATATTACCTTATATTCGCATATGTCCCATTTTTATTTGTGACTTGCGAAATCCATTCCTCTGAAACCGAATATAGTGTTTGTACTTAAGTTGTTTGCTTTGATGTTTGATGGAAGTGAGTTGGAAATGGAAATGCTTTCCAGCGCTCCCGAAACCTGAAATAATCCCTTCCCTTTCATGTTCTTGAACATTTCCATGTAAAATGAAAATGAACAATATATACTTAATCTGTTATAACAGGAACACTGTACTAGTCCGTGGTTTCGGGAAAGGTCGGGGCAAAAGGAGATTCTTGGAATTCACGGCGTTCTCCATCGGATTCCCTGCTGCGATCACACTGCTCCTCCTGGCCGCTGACAATTGTTCCTCGTACGGAAAGAATTATTACTAATTTTTAATTATTATTAGAAGTTAGTGGAACAGTATTGACGTGCCACATATTTAACTCGACCCTAATTTTCCTCGTATTTTATCGGGATCAAAGGAAATGGTTACATTAAAAGTAATAAAACTTGCGATGCGAATCACGTTTGGTTTGTGCCAATGTTATAGGGATGTCACTGGGGCAAAAGGACTCTTCTGCATTCTCCCGAGCTCCGGCATAGGTGAAGACTCTTGTGTCATTGACACTCGGCACAAGGTCGCACAGCTCCACTACTTCTACGGTTTCGTAGGCCTCCTTCTGCTGATCAATCTAGTCATTTTCGTGGGCACACTCATCAGCCTCCGGAATCGAGAGCGTGAAACGAGGATTGCGAAACGGCAGAGTACATCCAACTGCGATTACGACAGGTATGATGAATTTGCTTTTGCAATCACTTTAAAAAGTTTTGAAGATTCAAAAAAATGAAAATATCTACATTATTATGGAGAGGGGTTAAAGGATAAAGAAATGCAATGACGATGATGATGGTCATAATAATGATATTATGATGAGATGATAGTTTTTGATTATATTATATTAAGACGATGACGTGACGTCAACAATACAGTCAAGTTATGAAGTGTGTAGAAATGCTTGGTTGAAACTTAACAGGTTGCAGCTCTTCACCCGCTTGTTTTTGATCATGGGAGTACTTTGGACCTTCGAAGTATGCAATTTAAATCTACCCACACGTGTGCTTATATCATTATTATGCATCTCTCAAGCTTTCTTTTTATTTTATGCAAAAGAATCCCATCAGATTTGACATTTGCTACTAATACATAATATGTTTTTTGTTTGTTTCTGGAATCTCTGCTTTCCCTGAAGGTTATCGCTTGGATATTTGAGTACCTTTATGGGAATGAGATGGTGCACACGATTTTCATCTTCACGGATTGTCTCAATGCATCCCAGGGAATCGCCGTGTTTCTCATGTTCGTCTGGAAGAGGCAGACTTGGAAGCAGCTGAAAAAGAAGTATAAAGCCTTGGTGGGGAAAGGGCATGGGAAAAGGCCAGGCCATTCCAGACAAAGCTATGCCTACGCCGTGAGCAATGAGAATGCAACGAAGGATACGAGTGTGAAGTCTAGTCATTTGTCCAGCACCAAGTCCAGCGACTCCAGCCAGATACCTTCCACATCCACAACGTTTAGCCATTTTGAATTTGATATTTAATCAACTCAGGTCATTTTTCTTTAAAGTTCCTTTTAAAAATGTAGAGGAAAAAGTTTAAGCTGAAATTCATGATGATTTCTAATCCCTTCTAAGAATCAGCTTTATCAAATAAATATATCACGATTATTTTTTTTTAATTCAGCTGGAAAAGTCTTTTAAACAATATTATCTAACTACAGACAGACGTCAGGGAAGTCTCAACGTGTAAAGTTTTACGAGTGCGTCAGAAAGGAGTATTTATTTTGGAGAGTTGCAGCTGGAAATGGAATGCAACGTTTATGATATAGACTCAATGCACTCTCTACTATCGCAAACCCAAGTCAGCTAATTAAATTATCTTCCTGTTTTTGTTTTTATCCATTATATATAAGTAAAGTACGGAATTTCTTTGAAATCATCAGTCATCAACGTTACATCAATGAATCAGCCATGCTAGCTAAGTTGTTTTTGATGTTTCACCGTTGTGAACAGATTTCGCCAAGTAATAAAAATGATTCATGCTGTCTACTTGAATAAAATCCTTAAAAGTTTTGAGGAAAAATTGGCTATATAAGTTCAATTTCGCATGTATGAAAGAGAAAGTAGAGCGTAGACGCTCACGACTTTTCTCTAATAGGACTGAAGTTGTGTTCCTGTTTCGTGGAGGAGCGGAAAGGATTGTAAAATTAAAGCCAAATTTTGTTGAATGGGATTTGGAATGCTTTTAAAATTTAATCTGATTTTTCCTGGAACAACAGTCATTAAATTACAAAGGTACTTACTTATATATCTTACGCACATATCTTTAAGAAGCCATCTCAGTTTTAAGCATGCAATACTAAATGCGGGGAATAAGATTTAAGTACATTTAAAAAAAATCACTTAAAAACAATCCGACATTGGACAAAGAAACAAGAAAAACAATCTCTAATTTCACTATCTCTCTCCATTTTCTCATTAAAGCTTGCGAAAACTTGTAGTTTTATTGTTTACTTTTACTTTTCTTCTCCAGTTTTCCCATTCTTGCATAATTCCCTACAGCCAACACATGTTACTTACCCTATACATATGTATAATACAGAAAACAAACCTGAAGCTTGTTCTTTCTCTCAACTTTCTTTTCTTTTTAAAAACTGGCACCCACGACGTTGCTCTTTTGAGTAAATAGGGTAGAGGAATACAGGCAACAAACAAGATAATAAGGCAGAAGAATCCCCATTTTTAAAAAGCGCTTTCAGACAAGACAACTCCACACGGTAAATGGTTTTCTATGCTATTATATGCTTTCTCCGTAAATATGTATATATGTATGGCTTCTCCGTTTTTGTGTTTTACCATTGGATAATTCAATTAGTATTTCATCCGGTTCAAGTTTATACAAAAACTTATTCAACTTCTCAGGTATTGTAGCTAACACTTTTTAAGCGTGTTTGTAGCAAAAAGAAATTGTAGTTCATCATGTCGTAGTGGTTCGTAGGAGCAACTTTTAGAAAGCATCTTAAATTGCACTTGACATTGACATGTCTGCATAAAGAAACCGTATTGAAACGGAAGTAATAAAGTCCCCACGTGTGAAGTTATATCAGCTTGAGACCCACTTTTCCCTTTAACCTGTCGTGCAACAGATCTCAACGTGCAAATATGTAATACTTTCTCTTACCTTATACATACCGTAATGATTTCATGTCGTAATGATGATGCTGAACACTGATACTGACACTTTCCCTCTTGTGGCGTTTAATTTCCTTCCTTCCTTATAATCTGGCAGTGAGACGGAATAACGAGAAGGGGAAAACTTTCACCTTATTGCTCTCATACCGTATCATGCTTTTTCTATGCATCCTTATGCATGCTTTCACTCTAAAGGGTACTTTTGTTTTCACGTCATCCCTTTCACTTTTCTTCATCTCAAATTCCTTTAAACTATATGGGGTATGATTGAAAAACAGCTAGTTTAGTCTGACCTCTATCCGTATTTGATGTGAATGGATTAGACTGGGACAAATACCTACTTAGCCAGAAAATTTTAAGATAGACAGCATTTTTCCCTACATCTTTCCCAGAATTAACACTTGTCTTTTCACTTCCTTTCGGTAATTCTAATGGCCATGAAATGGATGACCATTGCCTTTCTTTCAGTCGAGCTAATACACAGAGTTAGGTAAGATATGTTCGCAAATTTTCCTCCAAAACAATACAAGTTTTACTCTCATTTGATCCCAATGTCGAAGGATATGGATTAGGTAAGTATTGCATAGAGCTTTCACTTTATCATATAAGATGATCCAGAAACTGGAAGAGAATAGCTGAGAAGGATTTTCTACAAAGTTTTTCTTTGTTATATGATCTGTTGTGTAGGAAGTATCTTATCTTACTGTATTACATATTATATACTTATGCATATAGTTTTAGTTGTACAAACATACTTACCTACCTATATAATTGGCGAATGGAGAAAGTTTTTTTCGCAGAACTTTTCCTAATTGAAAGTCATCTTTTTATTTATTCTTCAACATGCTGTTGATCTTTTCCTTTCAACTCAACTGCTGCTCATCTCATCATCTGCATTGTTAATATTTGATGAAGGCTGTTCAGTTCCGTGTAGGTAGGAGATAGGTAGACTTGATTAGCTCTCTGAAATTAATCCCATTTCAACCCCAGTCATTTCATTTAATATGCTTGCCTGTAAATTAACAATGAAAATCTAGTTTCTTCACTTTATTAGCTGGTGAAAGTATGAATCGGTATATATTTTTTGCTGTTAAATCAAGAAAAGGGCCATAATGAATTTAATATTGCCTTCCTTCGAAAGAAAAATAATGATATGCCAATAAAGTTCGTTGCTTTTTTCTCTCTTCAAGGTTAAATAAACTTTAATATTCTGACATATTCTACAAATTTTTGTTGACTTTATTTTTTCATCGTGAAAAACTACAAACTACATATTATTCAAGAATAATATGTAAAAGTTTCTGACAACTGAGCCGTAACAAGTCATTTGTTGAGGGATTAGTCCCAGAATTTGTTTGCAGTTGGCATTTTCAATGAACGGCATAATACCTAATACTTGAAAGTGTGCACATTTACCTGTCGGGACGTAAGTAAATTGGCTCAGGGTTCTCCTTAAATATGTTTGTCATTTTGTAATGAATTTTTTGTAGAAAGCGTTTATTTTTTAGGATTTGGTAATGTAAAATCTGATTTACCAAAAACAAAATACTTACTACAAAATCTTGTCAGATAATCTGCACATGACTCGGAAGTAATCGAATACGTAGTAAAAATATATTTACCTCGTTTATATTTTCTTACCGTAGTTTTCAGTTTGTTGTCAAAATGTTCTTGAAAATGTTGGGGAGGAGCATGGAACATGCATAATTTTCACTTTCACCCCTGTATAATTAGAATTCTTCTAACCCCGGATCTGGAGGACATTCAACCTACGAACCCGGCAAAATTTCGTAAGCTTGAATACAAAAAACTCATCTTATCTTAAATCCTCCATGAGATTCGGTTCGTGACGAGGAACACATTGATTGGCTTTATGAAAGATGAAATGCAATGCAACCAACATGTTCAACATCGAAAAGTGCCATTTTAATCAATTACCATCATTATCATTGCTTTCACTCCGACCGTCTCCACCACCCTTGCCAGCATGATCATATTACAAAAACATAAAAAAGGAGATACATTCCATAATAATATGATGAGAGGAGGATTTGTCCAATGTATTTAGATAAAAAATATTTAAGTGCTGTGTATGTCGGCTTGAGTATATATGTATCCTCCTGACTCTGGCGGTTTCTGATTTCTATCCAAAGTTCAGTCACATGCTTTCTCCCTCTCCCTCCCTGAAAAAGCTTTCATTTCGGTGAAAACCAACACCGACCTCAGTGACAGTGTCCAAACTATTATATGAAAGGCAGGAAGGGGGAAGTTGTATTAGTTCCCCCTTTGAAGCTTTCTCCTTTATCAACGGAAAAAAAGCATGAAAGTGCATTCTTTTCTCTCTCATGTCATCTCATCCTATTTCCAATGGAATACGTCATGTCACATATATATATGTATGTAATCTAACCACATAACACGCTTTTCTCCGACATATCAAGTGAGTGAGGGGACATCTGAAAAAAATACTCTACTTTCATGGATATGTATGTTCATACTTCACTTTCGCTAGACACATGCCTACTTGAAAATTGAACGCTTTTCTTCTGATGCTTTCTCCACTGTCGTTTTTATACCTACTCTCATTTCCCTGCACATCAACTCCTGTTGCTTTATTGCCTTGGTCTCCTCATCCTCACGTACTGAAGCTTGCTTTCGAATTTCCCCTTTTTTCAACAAAATATCACAAAGTTCATAAATGAAAATAAAAACAAACTTGTAGCACGCGAACATTTATGGATTTTCAAACTGGTATCAATATAGTATCTTCTTTTCATTGGAAGGAACAAGTCATGTTCGCGTGGACATTCGAGCGTGGTTTATAGTTACCAATTTGCCCTCTGCTGGCGGAGACGCTTCCAAGTATTTTTTGTTGTGTGTTTGATATACGACGAGACCGAACAGGAGCTAAAAGTCGGATTTCAAACAGAAAGAGATCGTGTGATAGTCCGAAATGAAAGGGGTGAGTAGTGAGCAATGAGCAATGATGTGATCCTATTTTTACTGACCATTTTTATTCAATTTTGAGTATCCTATTGCGTTGCTGTTCATTCCATAACCAATATTTGCATACCTAGAATAATCTTTAATCCCGATCATAACATAAGCCAAACTATCCAGCCATGAACTATGAACCCAACATTTTGTACCTTTATCCTTGAAATAGTTTATATTCCTTATGTTGTGGTCCTGAAGGCAGTCGTGTCATAAATCATAAACATAAACCGAAAACCCACACCAAGCAAGCTATCTGTGGGGTCGATAAAAATCTAAAGTACATAGTTCCACACAAACACACATAGCCATCAAAATCATAAAAAGCTTTTATCAGCCAGTTTGTTTGTAAAAAGAAGGGAAACTTCTCAGGAAATTACTACGGAGCACCTGGGAAAAGTAAGGAAAATGCTAATTTTTCTCTGGAATGCGTTTGGTTTTTGGTAGATTGGTTTGGACTACAAAGTACAAGTCTGGGAGGGTGACCTTCCTTCCACTTTGGAATTGCAGGTATGAATTTACTCCCATCAGTAAAGTGAAAAGTAAACAGGGTTATACCTACACTAGTGCATACATAGCATGAACTTTATTAGTTTCCATCATTAAATAATGTTTTAAAAGGAGTTTACTACACACCGCGGTTTGGTTACGTGTTTTGTGTGGCTTTGTTCGGTAGTGTCGTCGGTGTGATTTGGTCTGCGGGTTCACTCACGATGCTTTTTATGTGATTGAAGGACATGCTGACACTAAAGTAAGCAGGTAAATCGGTAATCATCCTCTCTTTGGTTTTGACGATGCTGCTGCGGCGCTCTTTCGAAATCTCATGAATTTATAAAATATGCATATGATAATGATAACATGATACCTAGAGGATTGAAATGTCGCCTTATGAAATGGCTCACAAAGTGAATAATAATTTAAGCTTATTTGGGATTGGGTGGGACACTCATACACACGGTGAAGCACGAGCTTTTGGAAATGTACTCTTGCGACGGATATCCAACGTGACGAAATGGAAGATTGATTTGGGCCCAAAGATAAAAATTTATGTTGAGAAGGGAATTTTGCCGCGAGGAGAGGAAGTCGTTGATATATCAGTGATATGATAACACTGCACAGCAGTTTCTCAGGTAGCCACCTATTCATGATTTTTTCTCAAAACAGCTTTTAATCCTTTTAAAGAACGTTCACCTTTTTTTGAGTTTTTTTTTTGCTCCTGTTAATAAATTAGATTATGATTAGAGCAGAAGTTGAATTTAAGATCAGTCAGAATTCAAATTGTTTATCCTTACACTTTAAATTTGGTTTGCAGCCGGTAGGTACTTTACATAATGAACCTAGTCGAATTCTCTCAAACATTTTTATGGAATATATTTTTCCTCCTCTCTGTAGCCATCTCACAAATGTTCCAGACATTCATATTTTGTATATCAACACCCGTGAATTAATACTTCTCAATTGAATTTCCCTTCTACTTACACATGTCGACAATCTAGATAAACATGATTATACAAATCCTATTTGACGTCTTGTGAAACATCCTTGAAATTAGCATACAGTAAGAATTTCCACAGTTCCCGAAATTCCTGGAAAGGAAAAGGACGAAGACGGCAGCCAGATGTTCATTGAGCATAAAATTCTGTGTAAAAATTGTAGATTTTGCTTACTTTTTTTCTTCACAAATTCATTTTATAAGATCACAAGTACCTATACATTTATTGCTGTTGACCAATTGCGTAGTAGATTGAAAAATATTGCAAATTTAACCTTTAAAATAAAATAAAAAAATATTCGCCAAATCAATATTGAAAATGGATGGAAAATAAAATGTATGCCTATTCTAAGAAGGGGAACAATGAGACAGACACCCAAACCCAAGAGAAAGTTATGCAGACACCATTCTACTTGACTCCAAGATAGTTGTTGGAACGGATGAGCTAGAAACATGAAATGGGTGTTGCATTTTTTGAAGGGTTTCTTTCGCCTTTCTTTACAATAATACCCTATCTGCTCCCTTCATTGCATCGCGATGTCGTAACTAATCCACAGTTGGACAGTAAACGAGCCTGATTTTGATGTGATGTAGATTTACTTCTGGAGAAAATTGACAGTAGTTTAGCTTAGCTGTAAAATGTGTTGGCATTCACAATACTCAAGTGGCCCATATGCATGTATTATTTCTTCTTGTTAAACATGCTTTTCCCAGTCTAAAAGAGGGAGAAATATGTAGAAACCTGATAAAAATCGGGATGATGTTATGTTGATAGTAGACATACACTTCTGCAAATCTATTTTTTTCTACTTCTTCATTTGATTTGATACGTCAGAATTTCAAGGCTACTTTGGTCGGAGCAAAAATACGTAGTACTTAGTTTCATCTTCCCACGAAAATTGTTTCCCTGTCATGACACTTCCATCATATTCCAGCAATGCAGCAGACTATATCAAATACATCCATTCCACTCGCCAAACTTTTTGTAAGAGCTTTTTAACCCAGATGTCGACGGGGATGATTTTAAGCTCATAAGAATGTCTCAATTCCTACTCTCTGGATATGAGATGAAATGAAATTTGATATTTATTAAGAGAGCATGTTTTTCACGAGGGACTACTATTTGCAAATAACATGATGCTATTTTTTGTTCAGGCATCTTTATTAAAAAATCAACATGTTTTTTTTTTGCACAAGAGAGAAAAGTATCGGTCTTGAGGGTCTTGACTTGAAAATTGGAAGACGTTCAGTTGGTGGAAAAAGCAAGGTCAAATAAATTTTGAATTTGAATCCCATCAAAAGTCCTTCGTGTTATACTTGTACATACATAAGTAGGTAGCAATGGGGTGATATGACGTGTATTTGACACGTAAAGACATTTAGTTTTCCTTTTTGATCTGGATCAATAAAGAAAAGGGAAAATGTTTCCACATTGTAACAAGTCATTAACGTCATGTCACAAAGGTAACTAGTCATATCATCCGAGCTAAGTAGACACAACAGCAACATTCCATCTCTCATTCCACTCCGATTCCAAACTCATCTCCAGAGATGATCATTATTAGATAGATATATCCGATTTCATGGCCTACTTGTTTTCGATTTTTAAAATTGTTATTTTCATTATTATGCATAAGAAGGTATGTATTGTTAAGAGAGATTTCCAGGTGTAGCCATATTTTTGTCAACGTTCCGGTGAATATTTTTCTCCATCTCCTACGAGGAACACAGATGCGTTGATGCGTAGTAAAATGACAGAGGTGAAATCAGAAAAGAAAAGAAAAAAACGTAATTTGTTTTGTACAAAGTATTTTGCATGGAATCTCGAAGATGATGATGATGTGTAAGCAAACCCAAGACAAAGAAAGAAATGGAATTATTAACGTTTCTCTCTTTTACTTCATCTCAACTTCCATTGACTATGCTTGAAACAGTCTCTGTTAGATTCTGTCGCAATGTCGGAGCTCCCAACCAAGTTTTTAAGTAAAAGTCTTGCTGGCTCAGCCTCCAGCTATACATTACACCGATCTACTACATTGCCTTGTGTCAGAGAGGGAGATCTGTTGATGCTGCCTAACATGATCTTGCTCTTTTCTACATTCATCTTCCAAACTTTTTCCCTTGCACTAGTCCTGCTTCAGCCTCGCAGCTTCTGGCATCATTCTTTCCCATTCCCATCGTGGAAGGCAGTGGGATGAGATATACCTAGAGTTAGTTGAACATTCGACTCCAACATGTTTTTTTTTTCCTTCCCTGCCTGCATCCTCCAAGATGAGATTGGGATGGGAGGTTGGGAATATGGTGGGATGCTTTCTAAGACGGGATCGTTAGTTTTCTTTTGTTCTGCTCCCCGTCAATGTCGTGCGTCTGCATCTTCATGAATATATCGGTGTTTTAGCTGGTTTTTTTAGCCATGTTTTTGTTTTGCACGTAATAAAATAAAACATGTTTTAGGAAGAAGGGAATAGGAGCCGGGCTGTGCGTAGGTAGATGTAATTTTTGTTAATAATTTACTTTTCTGAGCTTATTTTTCGAGCTGTAATCGTGTTGTATAGATTTTACTTATTCAGGAAGCACATGCCATATTCCAAAAGGGAAACTCGTTTGGAACAGGAGGAGAAAGTGTTAAGAAAATAGTTTCCAATTAACCATTCACCCCATAACATAACCGGGAATAATAATAATAATAGGTTACGTAATCGACGAGTTTAATAAAAGTTTCACCTTCAACTTTGGTGATATCGCATAAGAAAGGCTGAAATAAAAGTTTGAATCGACAAATGGGTCAGTTGCTCATGACTTCTTGCCGATGCCAATATTGCAATTGGAGCAACCATAAAGAGCCAACGGTGGGAGGAGAGCGAGCAGGATCACGCACAATAATAATAAAACAATTGAAGAGCTCGTGACTGTGAACCGGAGATAAAAAAGTTTCTTTTCTTCCGGAAACAAGAGGATTTAAAGGAATAAAAAGTTTTTGCTTAAAAGCCTGAAAAAAGATGCCAAAAGTTTGGAGGAAGTTGTGTGGAGAAAGGAGCGTGGGATCTTTCCCCGTTTCAAGTTACCCCAGTAGATCCCGAAAAGTATACCTGTGGAATGACTCCCCACTACCACCTGTTATGTTGATTGCGCTTTTCGGGATCACGGTGATTTCCGATGTGCATTGTACAATGGACAACAATGCGAATCCAGAAACTCATCGTCCATTTCCCTCCCCAACGCATCCTCATGTACAAGGCTCATCCCCATTGTCACACCATCCACATCACCATCAACATGGGAATCTTAACCATGTCCCCGTTGATGGGGACAATGAAGATGGAGGCAGGACCATCTACGAATGTCCAGAGGTCCACTATCCAAACGAGTTGGAAATTTTAATGAAGAGACTGACGGAAATGGGGAGAGATAACGAAGACGAGGAAGGCAGCGAGGGTACTGGCTACTCTGAAGGGAATGGCTCAATTCGGAGAAACGTCTCTGTGAATGATGTGGATGATTGCTCGTCATCAAAACCAACAGGGAATTCTCACAGCTTGTGGAGTCCGAATCGTAAGTTATTTGGTAACAAGGAACTCGGTACAAGGACAAAGTTTAGGTGAGTTTGAAAGCTTGAAACTTTGAAAACGTCCATCTTCCTTATCGTTGACCCAAAAAGTAAGCTAAGTATTAACTGGGCACCTTTTATCGTAGAATATGCTCCAGACCATTTAAATGCCCACCAAATGGAATAAAAAAGGAATTTCACTGGCATCCGCTCTGGCAAGAGCAGCACAATTTACGCTACAGCTCCATCCAACATTTTCAATTATCCAACATGTCCTTGATAAAGGGTGGATACTTGGTCTGGAACAAGGAAGAAGGAGAGCGTCACGTGTTTAGAAAGGAGGAATACTGTATTTCCAGGTAATATCTTAATCAAGCATGCCAAGCCAATTGTAACATCCATCCAGACAATGGGAAATAGGCAACTAGCCATGACTCAATTAGCCACGTGTGTGAACATTTCTTGACTGATTCCTTTCAGACGGGGAGTGGGAGGCTGGGTGAGTTTCATGGTATGCAACTCAAATTGCTCCGACCTCAGTCCTTGCGTCCGGAAATGCTGCCCCCCGTCCCAAGTGATCGGGGCGGAATCCAA
>JAQGAI010000855.1:0-17148 GCA_034696905.1 Lepidocyrtus violaceus
TATTGTATTTATTGATATGAATTTCCTTAAAAAAATTAATTTTAATTTGCAGAAATCGTTGATTTTAACAATAAAATGGTTTTAAATCATGGAGCATTGATAAGCATAATTTGGTCATTTTGGAGCAGTAAGAACTAGAATCTTTAAGCAGAAAGTGCCTTACCCTAATAATGATGTAAGTGGTCCTTTTTATTCACCTACCCTGAATGGAAAAGATGAAGGTAATAAAAAGCAATGAAGAGCTCATTGAGAAGTTCAGATCCCAGCATGGGAACGTGCATTACTGTCAGATTATGATGAAGACGGGGTTAAACGATTCAGTCAAGGGAATAAAAAGTTTTTTGCCGGTTTTTGTTGGAAAAAAAGATCATTTTTGGTTGGAGACCTTTCAACATGTCCCTCTGTAACTTCCAAGTCCCTTTTAGGATGCATTATGCATGTTTGCTTTTCAAGAGGGATGTGGCCCCTTTCCATCTTTGCTTGTTTGTTGGGCACAAATGAATTTACTTAAGATGGAGTTTGAATAAGCATAACCATCATCATCATAATCATCGGCTTTTTGTTGTGAGAATAAATTGAAAAGTTTATATTCATTTAAAAGAAGAAAAAAACTGTTTGGAAAATCGAAGCCCGCATATTATTCTCTCTGAAATACTATTACATTAGCAGTGAAGAAGGACTTTCTTATAAGATTTTGATCATTATCAGCAGATTTTTACAAAAAGAAAAAAAACTGGGTAGGCTGAGCCCAAAAATGTCCTTGCATTGATGATGATGATGATGACGATCAAGTTGATGTGCTCATTATTGTACAAGAAATGAATATATTATAAAGAAAGTGGCTGTATTGCATGCCCATGCACGAGTCTGATGATGAGGTAAATGGGGGAAGGACATAATTTTAAGGGTTTAAAAATTTCTGGAATTCTGGACCAGAATTTATCCAGTTTTTTAGGCTTGAGGCTCATGTGAATTCTAAATTCAAAGCATTAAGTGAAAAGGTAGGCTAATAAAATTGTAAAAAGATGACACTTGAAATCTTAGACTTCTTCCCTTTTTACTGTCATCCTGTCAAACACGCTAACCGTCTCTGTAGATGATGACAAGGACTTGACTACATCTTCTTGTGAGAAGATTGAACCGGACACAACACGTAATCCAGGTGTTTCCTGTGCTTCCAGCTCAACCAGTCACCGGTTGGGGAAACGAAGTCAGTCAAAACATAAATAAAAAAAACTAGTTGATGCAGGAAAGCTTCCCACTTGAGTGAGTCTTTTTAATGCAACTTCATTAAAATCGACAAAAAGGGACAGTTCCCGAGAGAATTTTGAAGTCAGATGTGAGGCTTTAGAATATGGCTTGGTTGCGGTTCTAGTTTGGAAAACTGGATGCTGCATTTATAATTAATAGAAACATGTTGAGCAGGAGCTTCGTTAAGGATGCAGCCTTTCAATCCGAATGAACCCTTTTTTTATTCTGTTTATCTATTTTAATGGAAATGGTTAAGGAAAAAGAAGTTTTCAAAGGAAGCCAAGAAAGTTGCATCCCTTTTGGATGTTGCATAATTTTTTTTTAACCCTTCCCATGACTTCATTTTATGTGAAGAGAAAACTAAAAAGAGTGCAACTTTCCAATTCCAACCTGAGGATAAAAATTCATAAGGCTCATCATTATCATCAAACTGAATATAAAAAATATAAAAAAAAACAAATAGGTAGATATGCAGTTTGAAACAGTTTCAAGGATTCAATGAAAAGACAGCTTTTCATGCTTGTCAAAATTCATGTTTCTCCACTGAAAAGGGACGGGCAGCTCACAAATATTGATAATGGAATGATGTACTGCCATCCATTTGTCTGTGCATGTACCTCTATGAAATATTTTATTAAGGCTTCTTCATATTTTTTTATGAAAGAATATCTCTGCATCATATTAAAATTACATTTTGTTATATTCTGTAAGGATCCGGAATTTATTTTTTGGGAAACCTGTTGGAAAAGAGTGGTCTTCCTGAGATCCACTTTTTCTTTCGTGTTTCATGAGATTCAGTCAACCGAAATTCCCATGGTCTAACCAAAAAACTGTATTTCTTGTCTTCCGAAGACAAGCGATGCCTCAAAAGTGTCGCTTTTGATATTTTTATAAGGTGAAGAAGGAGCCTATGTTGAATACCTGAATAAAAGGGGGAGCTTCAATCTAGTTTAAATCCAGCCAAAGTAACTAATATTCTTGAGAACATTTTTTTAAATTTTTAAATCGAAGATGCTTTCATTTACCCAACCATATTTACCATCGTTTGACATTTTTTTACCATTAAATAGCCATGTTTTTAGACATGGTGTGATGGATTATTAAATATATTTCATGTTGTATTAAAAACGAAGGAAAACTGTTCTGGGTGGCATAAGTCAGTTAACTTGCACTACTTAGCAGGTTTTAGCAGCTGGGAACAATGCAATGCTCTTGGATAATCTTCAGCAGCTCGGAATAGTAAGTCCAAAACTGTAACTGTGCACTGTTCACAAGAAAAAAGGGGCAGTCAGATGTAATTTCAGCCCATTCTAAGCGCGTTCTCTATGTAACCCAAGAAATATACATGAATAGCTTTCGGAATTTGAAACAAGTGTAAATAAATTCGAGACTTATGGCTCTTTTGGCACATTCGGATCTGTGCAAAAATTTGTTTTTTATTCTTGCAAAAAAGAAACAGGTTCGGATTTGGGTAATTTCGTTGTTATTGTTTCTCACATCTTAGAAATCATATCAGAAACGGAAGATTTTATCATGAGAAATAATCTGCGACTTTTTTGAGTCAAGAGTTCAACATTTTCTTACGTCATGTTATGTTCACAATTTCATAATAAACAAAAGAGAAAAACTCGTGTGCTTTGTTACGAAACTTTTTTTATCCGTCATTCAGAAAGCTATTTTAGGTTCTTCATAACTCGTTTCATATTTCATCCTTTTCCCTGATCGTAGCAATACATAATCTTGTTCCAAAGAATCGATTTTACAATTACGCAAACGAATCAGTCAAATTTTTTAAATAAATGAAAACACATCATTATTATTTTTAGTTCTCTATTATTACCAATACGATATGTACTTGTTTTGCATTTACGATAATAATAATCGGCTAATCATAGTATAATATTTTTAGCTTTTTTAAGGAGAAATTGAGAAAGTAGGCTATACTACATAGAATTATTACATCATGCTCACGATCAAATACATACTTAAAATTGGGATTTCAGGTAGGCTAATTTTTGTAAGCAAAAATCCTTAAAATAGGCAGGTAATCGCATAATAGATTTCCAAATAATGCTTTGTGAAGTTTAAAATAGTTTGGCCATTATTTTTAACAGAATGGAGGGGAGTTGCTGTTGGATAAAAATTGAAATCTTTTTTCTCTAATGCCACTTGCCACAACCTTTCATTCACAGGCTTTTCCCGTCTCATTTTACCACATACCTTTTGCTTATCTGGTAAAAAACTGGACGAACAAACTCATCAATTTTTCTTCATTTTTTAACTGTCAACAAGCACCATTTCTTTCTCTAATATTTTTTTTCATGCCCTAAGAAAAAATGTAAAACGACTCATACACCGCATTCATTAGCTACTTACATACAACTTTAAACATGGGCTATTTATGCATGTTCAAGCACAATAGTGCAATCCGATGAGTAATGTTTTGTTTGCTCCACATTTTTTCTCTTGACTGCCAGCGAAGACATTAGGAGAAAAGAAAAATGATACGGAGACCAAAAGTCAGAAAGGAGTGAATGCTCAGAATGCTGAAACCATTTTTTGGAACAATTCGGGTATGGCACCATGGCACGGCATGGTGATCATAATGATCAGCTGTGAAATTATTTCACAACATTCTTCAGACATAAAATATCTTGGAATGCTGGGTTTGGAAATGAAGATAAGAAAATAGTAAAGTTTTTTTACTATGCTCATGCTCAACCGTCGAGGCAAAGACAATGTGTGAAGTACAAAACGCTTGTATAATAAATGCATATACGCACAGCAATCTTGTATGCATGAACACGACACGGATCAATTTTCTCATTTTTTAACAACTTGGAATATCCAGCATAAAAAAAGCTATTTGAAGATTCAGAGCTTCGCCTTAAAAGAAGTAAATTGGTTCATGTATGAACAGTTTTGATATTTACGTCTACGTACTAAAAACAGCATTTTGGTTGATTTTATTCCGGGAAAGTCAGAGCGGAAAGCAAAATGTTCTTTCAGTTACTTCGGCCATTTCAGAGAAAAGAGCATTCACTTTAAAAAAAATAATACGAATTTATATGTAATACATATGACGGGGCCCAAATAACGTTATAAATTTTCAGGAAGAAAGAAAACTATCTGCCTTATTATCATGACATCATGATAATGATGATAGTCATCATTATCATATCCAAAATATTATTTGATTATCCTATTGAATGTTTATGAATAATAGAAAAATCATAGAGTTCATAGAAAAGGGAAAGAGCGAGTCCTGCCTGGCTTCTGGTCTGGCTCCGCTTGCCTTTTTCCTGTCAACAACCCAGCCAACTTAACAATGGTGAAGAGCTAACAAAATATAACATTTAAAAAAAATGCAAAAAGATAAATATAATATATGGCAATAATAGCAGAGTAATGATAATGTTTGAATGATGAGGGATGATAATAATAATGCTTGTTTGCTTTTTTGCCCATGGCCACCTGGACTACTTCCATTGTTTGTGCTCCGCATTTTGTCGATGGGGAAAGAAATTTGAAAACGTATCGAGTTACCATTATTTTTTTTTTGAAAACGAAAGGAGCAGGCAGAGGCAAGAGGCGAAAGCAAAAACGTAGATAGATAACTGCATGAAGCAATAGCCGGGGATCCGCGATGTGGAACAACGGTGATGGAAGGAAACATAAAAGTGTACATGTATGTGACAACAGCGAAATCGAAAGAGTAATTATATTTGTAACTGCCATTTGAAAATCGGGATGTTCAAGTAGTAAAATGTGTAAATAAATATCGTATCGGATCATAGTACAAAATATTTTTATGGCAAGAAAAATAAGATGTGGCTTACATCACACGAGGAAATTTATTAATGTTCACTTCGATTATCATTTATCTAACTTTGCCATTATTCTCCAGATAGAAATGTAACTTTGCGGTCACTGTCGAAGGACCGATGAACTTTCATTATTCATTGCATGAATCATTTTAAGAAAATATGTTGTTGATCTGACTTCAACTTACCGTTTTGTTTTCAACCCGAAATCTGGTAATGATTATTGTTAAGTACCTACTTGGCTGTTCCAGAAAGAGTGAGCCCGTTCGTAGATAATTCATGGTTTTTTTTTAAGCTTTAAGAAATATGGGAAAAATTTAGGTTAGACAAACCGTAACGAATTGTAAGAAAAGGGTTAGGTAAGAATTTAATATACATTGCCGAAAAAAGGGTTAAGTTAAATCTGAAGTATAAATGGTCATCTCATTTTTATTAATCTTGTGCTTTCGTACTTGACTTTGAATTTTATTGAGACATTATAGGAAGGTGGTCAACCATGTCATAAGCTTGTGATTTTATGTGTGAATCTTCAGATACCATTAATTTTTAACCCTTTTCCTTCCAATTTAAAACTCACTTTAAATTCATAATCCAATTGCCTTCTTTTGAAATGATGAGAAAATGGCTCCCTTTCCCACATCAAAAATGCACATTTTTGATTTCCCCCAAAGTTCGTGAAAGAGAATTCTGGACTGTGTCCGTTACAAAGTAATGTGACCAAGGCCAAGGGACGAAAGGGTTGAATCTCCAATGCATGCGATCAAAAATTCAATAATGAATTTACGGTCAATTTATCTATTTATGTTTGGATGACACCCTTACAAAATTGAAAAATGAACTGACTTACGATTCTGGAAAGTTTACTATAAAAGCTCCAATTTACATAATATAACAGCTTAATAAATTTTTAACATCTGAAATTGTCTCCTGCAGTATTCACTAGTGAACCGTACGTTCAGTATATTAAAAAAGGAGAGAAATGTGATCTGAATGAATGTGTTGGAAGCGTGGAGGGAGATCCCATCCTCATTAATAATCACTTGGCTAAAGGAAGGAGTGCTGCTCATGAGCACAAACTCATGTCCAATTCCTAAACCAACAAAAGAGTCTTCCTCTTTTTATCACATCGCCAGCCTAAAAAACCCGTACTGCTCATGATAAAATATAAAAAGAAAACGTTTTTTGTCCTTGGCTCATTGTCCCTCGTAAATCAGTTTCTCTACTGCCATCAACCGTTCATTCATTTAAATTTTTTCTGAAAAAAAAACCCTCATTCTTAATATAAAATTAGGATTGGAGATCATTAATAAAAAAAGTGGAGAAATGGAATGCAACAAGGGAGACAAGGGGCGATGAATCAACTGTTGAGAAAAAATGGGGCAATCTGAACTCTGTATATTATTATCCCTCTCCGTTTGCTTTTTGGTATCATCGTAAATGATAAATCTCCTCAGTGTTTGATACTCATCCGTATGAGCCGAGTGTAAATTTTTTTGGTTAGGGTGTTGGTGACACATCCCCTGCTCCTCTCCACACGACAACATTAATTATTGTCCACCGGGGACTAACGGAGACCAATCTGGGCTTGCCTTAGAGTTTGATATGCTCGGAAATTATATTCACTAAAAATACTCGTACATGAATTTGTATTGAGTTTGTATCATTATATGTATGTGAATAATATCTAAAGTGCACTTTACTCACTAGAGATGCTATCAAATGGTCATCATTATCGCTTCTGGAAATCTCCTCTTCATTTTATGTGTGTACACCCTACCTACGCCACTCACCAGGACAAGGAGGAGAAAGGAGCAGGCCTAGCCATGCCACCAACATTTTCAAATGATTCCACCTAATTTGTTAGAGAAAAAAAAAAGAATCTCCCTTATCATGACAAAATCCATGCTCATTTCCATCCTCGACAATAAGGCTATCTCAACCTAATCTGGCTGGATGCTGAAGGCCCTTGTCCAATTTTTTAAACTGTCCACTTTCCTTTCTTTCGAAGTTTACTTTTTGGGGAGAGGAGACTTTTGTACGGAGTGAAATTTGTTGGTTTTTTGTTTTTTCAAACGTAATAAATATGAGATGGGTCTATTTGTTTAGTTAAATCATGTTCCTCATCTTGGAACTTTTTTTTCATGAGATGGATGTGAAACCGTACGCTTCATTGACTGTAAGCGATTGGTGGTGGTGGGATAAGTGTGGAATATGGATGGGTTTTGCTCAGTTGGTTTGTGGGCTTCCTGTGAGTTCTGCTTCCCGTTTTTTTCGAGAGGGAATTGAAGAGGAGATGATGACGGACTCGCCTCCCAGAAGACTGACAGTTGACAAGTTCGCTGTAATATGGGACGACCTTTCCTTTATCCATTTTTGGGCTCTTTTCGATGAGATCACTAAGAATATCCATTATGCATGCGGAATATCTAACGAGAGCAGTAATAAGCTCGGTAATTTTCACTTTCAAAATAAATTTCCATACCCATGTCCTCCCATTTAAAAAATATATATTGTCTAATCAAAAATGCTTATTATGAGATCATCGAAATTTTAAGCACTCGACTCTTCTTTTTTAAAATTAATTTGCATTACATACGGATTTTATTCTGAAAACCATTTTTGAGCATAAGTCAAGTCCAGTTCAAAAGTCTAGTCCAACTCATACATACGTGGGAACATTCTTGGTGTACCCTCCAAGTAAAAGAAACCGCTTTTGCAGATTGTGGCTACCCAAAATTGTCGTGTCTTTTTATACGAGCACGTAATAATCATAATAATAATCGTAGGAATAAGCAATAATAGAATTTTTATCAAAAGACTTGAAAAAAATTCCTTTCTAGCTCAACCCTAGGACAATGCCATAAACCAAACATAACAACAGCCCAAGAGAAAAATATTTTTACTTTGAAATATGATTGTGCTAGTGTTGAATAAATTGGTGGAAGATATTTTTTATTGGAAGTTTATTACTTAAAGTTGGTTGAAGATATTCAGCAAAGATTTGGTTCCTCTCCTCACCTCAGGGGGTCAACCACAACAGAAAAGAGCACATTCTCTTTCTTCTTCTTCTAAATTCTGGTGAGCCAAAAAGACTGACGATGGGATGATGCCTATGATGATGATGTGGTTGATTTGAATGCTTACGTTACAACAATGCTTGTACATAATGCCATCACCATCACAGTATATCTCTACCTAAATGCTTTGCAAAGGAGCAGATGGGCCTGCCTGCCTCCTGCCTGTCTCAAGAAAACAAGAGAGACGAAGAAAAATCAGGCTGTCATGAGAATTGTCACCTTGTTCTTTCACTCCTCTCAAATATGCCTTGGTTAAGGGTTGACTTGAGGTCTGGTCTAGTCTGGTGGTTGGTGAGTACCGAGTATGAGTTGCTGCTCCGCTCAAATCTGATTATCCAATATTTATAGCACCGGTCACGTGAGCTTCGCGCAATTTGTCCTAAACTTGAAACAACCTTTCACACACGTCCGTTATAGCCCGTCACACTGCCCATTCCTTACAAAATGAATGTGTATTTTTTTTATATACTTGATGCTTATTATGCGACAAGAGCAACACTCCAAATAAGTAGAAAAGCCAAAGCCACCTTTAACTTCCATCCCTCCTTAAAAAAATCTCCCATGAATGAGCAAGTGAAATGGATGGATTGTGCGTATAAAATGAACAAGTCTCATATTGATGATGAAGATGATGCAATGAATTTCATTATCTTATTTTTAAGGAAGAGAAAAAATGCTGTTAAAATGACCCTTTTCAATCTCTATTCTTTTTTACTCTGCATAGCTCAATCATCACCATATCCCGAGTCCCCCTCCTTTAACTAATTCTCATCGTCAACATGTTTTCGTGTCTTTTATTGCCCGGCTTTTCCCCTTAAATCAAGGTTCAATATACGTACATCCCATTGTAGGACTCCATCCACAACCTACCTACCTAATAAAAATACACCCACATAAATATCAAGGCTTAAAAAGAGGGAAGGCTCATTCCATCCCCATTTAAAGTCAACTTACCTCTTTCAATTGCTCTATTTCGTAAATTAGCTTCATCTCGTAGAACAATAATAATATGGGGACCTTTTTTATTTATTCCTTTTCTCTCTCTTAAGCTTCTCCCTATCGAGGTTTGATATCTTACGTTGATTATAAAGATATGTGCTTGTGCGTAGTTCCTGAAAAACAAATTGTAAGAGTAAGAGAAAAAAAGCTTATTTGACATGAGGAAGCAAAATGAAGTGTGTTTAGTTTGTCCCTATTTGTCTTCCCTTACTTGTTTATCCGTTCATCAGTCAACACAAAAAAAGGAGAAGAAAGGGAAGGAAAGCAGGAAGACGTTGTGAATGTGGACGTTTCCCCTTTTCGAGATGAGAACATGAAAATTTGTTTAAGCAGAGTTTTGTTTAGTAATAAGAAGAAGGCAAAAGCAAGGAGTTTTTTTTTCATTCTCTTTTCCCTTTTCGGGCGAATCTGGATCTGGGTGCACTTGATTATCGTTATCTCTAATGATGGGTTGGAATTAGGCATTGGAGGAGTTGGACTGGACTGAAGGTATGCATGTCAAGATGTTGATAACCTTTTGGTTAACTTTACGATGACACAATCGAAACAAAGAATAAAAAATCAAGTCGCACATTAATTTTATTGTTACAACTACACGGAACAAGTTGTTTTTAATGGAGTTCTCGTGATTAGAGGAGAGCCATTTGTTTCCCTTTTTGTTGTCTCGAAGGAAAACTATTTTGATTGGTAAAGGAAGATATGTATAGAATGCTTATATAAACACTTGTAGTTTGACACATTTGTTTACTTTTTGACTTTCGAGGGAGAAAAAAAAATGTCTCCAGTAAAATAGTTCACTTTCCACACGAATTGGACATTTAAATGGATGAACCTATAAAGTTTAGTTAAGACATAAAAATAAAAATAACAGTAAAATGAATTCTGGCTTATATTATTTAAAAAAAAAGCCAGATAAGCGATTGTTGTAAGGTAAAAAGTGATATATGATTTGGAAGGAAGATTGTACAGAATTGGGTTATAGCTTTTGAGAACCAAGCGATGTTAGACAACGTAAAAAATGTGAGTCTTCAGATTCTATGAAAATCCACTCCGGCTATGTGCTAACTTTTAAAAGACACAAGACCAGATCCGACTCACCATCATTCTCGACAAGAGGAATTCATTATGAGGGTAATTAGCGTAAAGAAACGTGACATATGTCACCGATGCACATCAAACCATAAAATGATATGACAGCTAGTCCTACACATCTAATGTAACCCTGAACGAAGGCAAATGCATAAAGCAATCAAGTAATTGTTATCATCAGTCCTCTCAAGCTGACGGCGTAATTCTTCTGGAATGACTGTCTGTCGGCTGTGTCTTATTTGAAAAAAAATATGAACAGACACGCTGACAGGAAATCAGGAAAGGCTACGTTCCATGGTCTTGGTTGCAGAAGCAAAATCATATAGTGTAATAATTTTAAAATAAGTTAAAACTGGCAAAGCTGAAGTAGAATAGAATTGAATGATAGTATTCACCGATACACCAGCAGATTAAAGGGACAACGAAACTTTTGTAATGATTTTAAAATCAATTTTACTTACCTAATTCTGTTTAAGTTAACTGTAATTACTCGGTACATGCTATTATTTAGGAGTCTTGTGGATTATATAATGTTCAATAGGACTTATCGACTGTGTGGGCATGTCGGTAAAAAGTCTTTCTGAAAAGGAACATTTTGAAAGTGATGGAAAAGAGTGAAGATGACAGGTTCAGTCTAGCAAAATGAGAGTTGTTAGTGGTAGACTGAAGAATCAGTGGAGACACTTGTGGTTCAGTTCACTTGACTTGCAGACTTGACTGATCGACTATGTCCATGTTTTCTAGCTAACAATGTTAGATTACTTTTTTTCTCATGAGAGATTTAAGGAGCCCTTGCTTAGCCTTCCCCCACTTGACACTTCTGAGATTGATTCCTCTGAGAATATGACTCCCGAAATTCATTTTCCAGACAAAGCTAATTTTTAAGTTTGGTTGCAGGATCCCCAGTTTAAAAGAAAAATCTCATCTAGACCTAATGCAAGTAAAACGAAAATCTCGAAAGAAACCTTCCACCGTTTTCTCTCTCTCGATTCGCTATTTGATGGATGATACGATAAAAATACACAGTTCATAGGAAACTCGGATTAACAAAACCAGTCAGTGTTGCATGTATGCTCTAATACGGTAATCCTTTCTAGGAATTTTCACAAAAAGGGTTTGGTTGGGGTGGATGGTAGGTCTGGGATATTTCCTACATTGCAAATATTTGTATGAATTGCTGATGCCGACACGGTCAACTTAAAAAATAGGCAGATGCAAATAATATTACTCTACTGTTTACTCTGATTTTTACAATAATTCGTTTGCAGGACTTAATACATTTTGCGGGTGCGACAGTTTACACTAAATTTCGCATCTGCATTTTTTGACAAATTGCTGAAGTAACCATTTTTTAACCCCACAAGATGTTGACAGGCAGGATTCCCAACCCAGTGTTACCAAACAATAAACAATGAGCGAATTCAACAAGACTGTCAATACGCAAATAAAATTCCGAATCCGGCACAAGAAGATATATCCTTGTAGGCATAAATTGTATAAAAAATATTGCCTTCATTTTATTATTACAGTTTGTAAAGAACGCCTTCCCTACCCATCCATATGCAAAAATAATTTTTGCCCATCTCCCTCTCTTTCATATATTTTTTATCCTTTCAAGAATAACTTTTTTTTATAATCCAAACAAACCACTTTGTTCATTCATGAAAAAATGACGTAAATAAAAATATGTCTCGATTGTTACTGCTGCATCGCACTATATCTTCATTCGTGGACCACACCGACAGTGCAGTTGTGCGCAGATCGACAAGGATGTTGACAAAAGAAAAAGTATAAATGAGTTATTTTCATTTTGAAATCTCAACATGTGGCAGCATGTTCTCTCCTTGTCGAGCGATCTTTCTCTTACTTAGCGATGATGATAGCTAAATCGCTTTCTTGTCTCTTGATTGTACACACTGTCAAAACTTGACCAGCTGCAATAAACCAATTCAAGTTTTTTTTATCTCATGAAGAAAAAAAATTACAAATTCAATTTGACTTATCCCATACATACATATTCCTAGCCATGTCATAACTTTGCGTAAGCAGATGAGGATTATTGCAATTGCAAGTTGCGATGTATTTATTCAAGACACAGAGACAGAGAGAGTACAAAATTCCATGCAAAGAAATGATGTCCGTACAGTATAATGAGCTGTTATATAAATCATTTGTATTTATGAAGAGGTAAGCTTTTTGGATTTAGTTTTTGCCTCCTGTGCTTTGACAAAAATGATGATTTTCTTTTGAGAGCTCCTCTGTTTAAAAAATAAAGATGATTATGTTGGGGATGATGAGGATTGGAAGACCACATGTGGAATATTTTTCAAAATGTTTTATCCTCATATAAGCATTTCTAATGCAGTGTTCCCATGAGTGGCTAGTGGTGGGGGATATAACATGAAAAGAGATCACATTGACTGACGACGTTGATGATGGCACGAAAAAGTCGAGCATTTTCACAAGCCAACTTTTCACGAATGCGGGTTCTTTTTCCCTTGTTCATGGCTCATAGCTTAGTTAGTGATGTGATGATGATGATGAGATGCCGGAACGGTTGTTGTTGGGATGAGAGTTTTTCATAGGCTCTGCCGATGATGATGGAGACATACACATGTAGTGAATGATGATGGATCTTTTGGTTGGGAGAACAAACCCTCTCCGGCATAAACTTAGGGAAAGCCTAGGAAACTGTATCCAGTGTGCATAGTGCAGACGAAGGGTTTCCAGTCACTATAGTGGTTTTCAATCATCCACCTTCATAATATTCCCAACTCCCACATTTTCATTACGTACATGGTTAAAAACTGAATGAAGAAGTAAAAGACAGGATCGTACAAGAATTTCCTGTTAAAAATACTTTCACATAGCTTGAGTGGCAAACTCACCCGAACATTTTGCTATACCGGCCTGATGGGACTCTCCCAAGATAAGGTTAAGGGATTTTCATGTGCAAGATTCAAATCATAATTGACAAGAAAGTGTAAGTAGTGAGTACTTACTTTAGACTATTTATATTTGAACAATATTGTTTATTTCTCGATCTACTTTGCTTTGCTGAAGAGGATGATGGGAACAGGGTTAAGGTGGCAGAAATGAGTAAGAAGGGGAAAGAAGGTTTATCTTTCTTCCTTCTTTAAATCCAGGCAAAAATGGAGTGTCCCGTAGTGTAGTGAGTTACTCTAAATAAATAACAAGTCCAAACACACACATATGGTCCCCTCAAGGGTATAAAGGCCACCTTCGTTCTTTAAACAGGGCAGAAGAAAGCTGCAAGTTATTATTATTATTTAATATTATTATTATGTTGGGACTTGCCAGGGAGTGATATAGATGTTGGGGGTGAAGAGTGAGTGAGCGTATTTAAGTGAACTTATTTTTTTTTGTCTCAAAATAATAATGATGGGATCCTAATGACCCTTAATAAGGCTCAAGCAAGAACTCCAACCACTCCACATGTGAAAAGGCCAGTGGTAAAAGAGGGACACTTTGGAAAAACAAAACAAAACAGAGAAAATACATTTTCCCCATCCTCCCTTGTTAGGCTCCTCTGCCTCTGAAGGGCTTTCAAAATGTGGGACAACAGTGAGCAGTACTGTTCTTTAAAGAAATGCCACCAGCAGTAGGCAACCACCATGCAACCCTTGTAGGTAGTTTATGAGAGCTTTTCAATTCATATGCCTATTTCATTCACTTACATAAGGGTCTTGATAGGGTCAGTAGGGTAATCTGTGATTGTGTGAATGGAGCTATGCACATTGTACATTTATCCAAAGGTTCAGTAATATTTTTCAGCATGTTCCCGCAAAGGGATGCGAAGGGACGGTTTTGCTCGTCGTCAGTCACAATCCTGAACTTGTTCGTAGTCTATGAGCTCACTTCAGTGTTTCCGTGCATCTTGAGCTGGCGTTGTGAGTAAAAGGAAAGGAGCCTGAGCAATGGTCTTACATGAAAAAGTACTTGTACTCGTGTGTAAGTTCAGATAACTCGCTTTAATGATTAATTATTTTATTACATTGTTTGTCAAGTGTCTGCAATCGATTTTTTTGGTGATAGTTGTCCAACAATTCAGAACAACTTTAAATAAAAATCCTTTTAAATAATTCATCAAACTATAAATACCTTTATTGCAAAGTGGTTCCCTTTGCATATAAAGGAGTACATACTGACTACTTATAATTATAAAATATGTAGGGCATGTACGGATTTTATGAGAATTTTACATTTTCGACTAAAATGGTTCACTGATGTGCACGCAAACACGGAGGAATTGTGTATGGATCGAGTATACAATTCATAAATACAGTCACACAAAAAGAAACGAGCTGACAACATATGGATTATTTATCATTGAGCTTGTGACACTCGTATAAATTATCTTATTTTGGGAACCTCGATAATTATTCATCATAACACTGATCTATGTACTGATAGCCAGTGTCGATAAGCAACTTCTTAAATCACCTATGGCTGATGCTGAATTAAAAAACTAACTGACTGAGCATCATCACCACACGGATAATCTTGAGCAGCGAATCCAATAGTTTCCCTCGCATGCATGACATAAACAATGTACAAATTCTCCTTGTCAAAAAGTTCTTGTTTTTTAGTCGGATGGACAAACAAGAAGTGAAATCTTGAGCGGACATGGAGATAAATTTTTATTACACTGCATGAAATTACTTATGTGAATAGTGGAGCGCAGAGAGTGCGAATGTGACTTCAAAAGTGTTCTTGTGTTCGCTAAGTCAGGCAGGCGAAATCGGAAACTGTATGGAAATGTCAACGTGTTTCCCGTAATCTTTTCTCTGCTTTTGAAAGTAGGTATACAACAGAGATCTGCTTCGGTGATAGTTTTGTTTTTTCCTGAAAAAAAAAAGAGAGAATGAAAAATTTGGATGATTAGTTTTATTGCTAACACTGTGGTTCTGCTGTAAAGACAATTGTTATTATTACCCCTGCTATTAAGGTACACAATATCACATGACTGCATAAAAAATACCTCATACCTTAATCTCATCAGCTTTAGTTTTAAGAATTTTTTTAATTCAATAATCTTTTATGGAATTCCTTTGCTTCTTTTTGTCCCTTTCATTTACTAAATTTTTTGAGAAAAAATGGGCGAGCAACCGGTTGTCTTAATATTATTACTAAAAAGACTTTGCAGGATAGAGACGATAATTTTTTGGTAGAAGAGTGGAAAAAAAATTCAATTTAAGTATGGACAAAATGACTTAATCTTAATTCCATTTGATTCCAATTACTCTACCCAAACCTGCTATTTATTTAGATTCAGAATTAATTTAGCTTGACAATTAAGATCGTTCCCACACCACCAATACTTTGTTTCCTCGTATGTTTGACAAAGCCAATAAGTATATTCATTTTTTGCTATATGGTGAGTCAGCTTTCCGTTTGATTTGGCAGTACGAACGAAGGTCCTCGTCCTAGTTTATTCTGCCATTTTTGAGAAAGTCTGAGATTTAACCGACCGGCAAAACGCACCAGTTCATTCACTCCCGTATTCAAGGTATGACTGTGATAAACAATATGCAATATGAAAAACATGATGCGAAAAACAACAAAATGATGACATCAAAAGAATATGCATATTAAGCCACTCTGACTAAAAAAAGAGTTTACATGAGTTCTGGAAAAAAGTAGATTAAGGAGAAGATTAAGGAGATTAAGAAGATTAGATTTTACTGTGTCCAAGATTTGAAATGATTTTTTTTTTTGTTTTCATTTAAGCCAAGATGACTGCATTCCGGAAAGAATCCATAAAGGGTATATTTTTAAACCGTTTAGCTGACGGTACACTTTCAGTAATCTATGACTTTGGAATACACATCTTCTCAATTGTACCATTTCTTGCTTAATGACTACCCAAACTAATTTTTCCAGTTTAAAAATTAGCTCGTTGATTATTTTCTCCCTTCATTTTTTGTTTTACAGGACGACGAATACGACGGATCTAAGCCCTCCATGTTCATCTAACTCATCCCAGTCAGTGGACAACCAGTGGAATAACGAGTCTAGGCCATCTGGTCCCCAAAAAAACTGATCCCCGTGAAAAAACTGATCCCCGTAAAAACTCATTCCCACAATATTCATCCTCGTATAAACTGGTCCCCACAATATTGATCCCCAAAATGTTTGATCCCCACAATATTCATCCCCACAATATTCATCCCCGTATAAACTATACCCTACAAAATTCGTCCCCAAAAATAACTGATCCCCGTCATTTATCAAATATATATACAAAATAAAAACTTTTTTCCCCTTTCTCGTTTCCTCCAGAGTTGTTTTTGATATTGATGTGGAGTGGTAAATTATATTATTTGTTCGGGTTTATGTAAATGCTATGTTGCATTGTTTTATTTCCAAAAAACATTGTCCATCTGTTTTATTCACATTCCACTGCTTGATCTCCAAAACTCCAAAAGTAGAATATTAAGAAAATAGACACATTGTTGATTACTGATCATTTTACACGGGCATACTGCACAGCATAAGGGTGAAAGTTGAATGCTTTTGTTCATTTTTGTAATTAATTTTTAATGGACCGTTTACGATTTTAGGTTTTACATACAAAAAAAATTAAAATATTTTTATGTTGTTTTAGATATTTGATAAGTGACGTTGATAAGTTATTTTTGGGGACGAATTTTGTAGGGTTCAGTTTATACGGGGATGAATAATGTGGGGATCAAATATGTTGGGGATCAGTATTGTGGGAACCAGTTTATACGGGGATGAATATTGTGGGGATGAGTTTTTACGGGTACCAGATTTGGTGGGGACCAGATGGCCGGTAGCGTAATTTACACCGGAAATATGTAATTCGATTTTCTCCTGTAAAATTTTACTTTTTCAAGATTTTCAAAAAACCGGGAAAAATCCGA
>JAQGAI010000856.1:0-17146 GCA_034696905.1 Lepidocyrtus violaceus
ATTACTACATTGTACTATATATCGCCACACATTTTACAAAGAGACTAGTGGTTTTTCTCTCCCCAGTTTACTTTATCAAATCAAAACTTTTTTAACATAGAAGTTTTTACTAACTACCGTTGTATTTGTATTATATACTTGAGCGCAGCGCAGCGTATACTGAAATCAGGCTCATTCATTTGCCGTTTTCTAAAGGAAAAAAATTTTTAAGGTAAAATAATATAGAAACTTTTTCTCATTTAACTTCATCTCATTCACCATAATATTTATACTTTGATTTGATGCAGACAGACAGTGCACTGCTGTCGTTTTTTCTCTGTTGGGAAATTGTTTGCTACAATAAATGTAATATGGGTTATATTTAAAACTACACACGAAGAAGAGTGT
Organism: Lepidocyrtus violaceus; assembly: GCA_034696905.1. NCBI lineage: Eukaryota > Metazoa > Arthropoda > Collembola > Entomobryomorpha > Entomobryidae > Lepidocyrtus > Lepidocyrtus violaceus. The sequence continues at coordinate 388 of JAQGAI010000856.1, forward strand.
TGTTATGTTTTGTTGTCTTTTGAACTGAACCAAGTAAATACTACATACATAGTTCATGTTCGTTCACTCACATTCGGAATTCAAAGTTTTACGCATAGTTCATTAAAACTATTTTCTATTTTCATCAGCAGCCCAAGCCACTCAAAGTGGTTAAAAAAGTATAACCTCGCCAAGTTAACTGACTCTCCTTTGCCTTTAGTTATGTTACTAGATGAGTGGAGTGAACTGTTATTATGATTATGATGAAAGTGCATAAAAAGAGTGAGTGATCTGCTTTTTAAATTTTTGTGATCATAAACCCATATTAAATGTAAATGTAAGTAAGTACATACATATAGTATAATACTACATGCTACTACAATTTAAGTAGAGAGAGATTGCTATTTAGAAAAAAACTGCAAAGGAAAAAAGAAGGGAGCACTAAAAATTCCAACGCAGTTAAGCCAAATTTGTTAAATTGGCAAAAGGAAACGCTCGATTCTCTCACTCATTCAAAAATAATAATCTCTGTTATTTCATCCCTTTATATGGTGTCTACAATATTTGGGATGGACTCATGCAGATTTTTTTCGAGCTATCATTCATGTTATTAGTAAGGCCAAAATCAGAGTGATGTCTGTCTGCACTTAACACTTAAACATTTTATCATTTATTTGGAGCAATTTAAGTTGTTGGATGTGTTGGTGTAAAACAAACCATATCAGGATCAGTCAATATCAGTTTAAATATTTTTTAGACTAGTTATAATAGAGGAGCAATGTTATTTAGGCTGGCTAGTTGGATGTTGTGAGTTTAAATATTGTTTAAATATAAACATGAATAGTTATAGTTAAGCAGTGCGAGTGGATACTTTAAAGAAATACTTTGCTGCAGTATATAAGCAGAGAGTTATAATAAGCTTGGTTGGAAAGCCAGACTTATTATGGGAGTACCTTTTGATGTATGATCTATATTTTATAGTTGGAGTAAATTTGGAAGCTTTGTGTATACTCATCTTTAACTTCAACCGCAACTTGTAAACAACTAGACAAGGCAAGATTCATTAAAATTGAAAAGAATGTTCTGAACTTTTATTACTTGTTAATGCTAAACTTAGCCTTAGCCCTATAATATTTGTTAGTTTTAGTTTAGTTATGGTTTGTTATATATGAGTAGTAGTGAGCAAAGATCAAATGCAGTCGTCCATAGAAAACCAATTTCTCAAGACGTGACATTGCATATCGCCAATTGCCACAGAGTGTTTTTCAGCTCTACAGTAATGATTGGCTTAGTCATTTTTAATATGTAAGTTAAATATCATCTAGATCATCATTTGTGTTATCGTCATGATCAGTTGTATGTAGGACATCAATTCGTCATACTAAATGCGGGGTACTTGGAATAATCGGTTAAGTACAGGCTTTAACTAAACTACATTTATTATATTATAATAAGGTTGATGACGCTTTCATGTGAATCCACTGAATTGAGCAGGGTAGTTTGTTGCGAGTTGTTCCAATAATCTGAACACAGACAGGATCCTAAATGTGAATAAATATTTTTTATTGTGCATACTTATCCAGAAGTTCAACAACTGTGGAATTACAAAATGCACTCGTGAAAACGAATCAGTGTTAAAAGAAAAGTGTAAGTTTCAAGAATTGTGCAGAAATACAATCATTGGACATTGGAAATCGGAAATAAACTTTGCGTAAAAATAATTGCAAAGTGTAAAAGAAAGTCAAAAGTTGGACTTGGACAGAAAGAAGGTTTTGGAAACGGAGAAAAGTAACAGTAACGACCCTGGCTTCATGGACAATCTTTTCGTGGCGGGTATAATTAATTGGTTACATAACGGTGCATTATTATTGTGTGTTACGTGTATACCTTTACCTGTGAGAGAGTGGAGAATTTCCTGTCAATAAGTACTAAACAGTGAAATTTCAAAAGGAAAATTTTAATTGTGTAGGTGTCGTATTAACTGAAAATGTTAAATTATTCTAAGTGTGTGCTGTGAAGTAGGCACATATATAAGTAGGTATTTTTGGCTAGATAAAGTATTATTTGATGACAAATGTTGATTGATTTGCTTTCTCGTCCATGGATTTGTCTTACAAAAATAACCAAATTCCTGTCATTCCTCTTCTAGCCTGTGCTGTGGGATGTAAAGCTCACATAATATGCATGTGTCTTGCTTGGCATCTTTCAAAAAAGTAATATTATATGACACAAATTAGTCTAATTAGTAGAAGTGACTAATTGGATTAAAATTAAGGGAAAAGTGAAGTAGGAATATCTCACTGTCAACGGCAGTGGTAATATAATATGTGTGTAATACCTATGCTTTCTCTTCTTGCCTTGTTTACGTCTAGGTAATTATGCCTTTTTCGTTTTGTCTTTTGTGGATATTTTATTACATTACATTGCATGGGATCGTCCGTGGGGAAAGATGACTCCATCGTATAATTATAAATAATTTCATTGCTAGATTCTTTTATTTTGACTACAACCAACTATCAGACTTTTAGAGAAATTACAAACACTTTTGCAGACGGTAGCAAAACTCCCAACTTGACTTCTTTATGCCATTCTACGAAAAAGAAATCTTGTCGTTTTCCAATTTTTAATTACAATGGACGTGTTATTTGCAATTTGCACGAGGGATCCTCGCAATTAATTATTCATATTTTATTGTGTTTATTTTCTTTAAATGTGAAACCTCAACTGTCTGTTTATGCAATAGTATACTGGAGGAAATTATTCAAATTTCAGAGGGATAGAAAGAGTGCTACTGCTTGGGTTAGAATACATAATTAGAAATGGTGTAGACATTCCCATTCTCATTTGCACTTTTTCTTTTAAATAATGATTTCATATCAGGACAATTAAGCTCTTTCAATTTCATATTGAATTCTGGTTGAAAATGAGATTCATATTAAAATTCTCGTTGAAAAGGAGATTCATATAAAATTCTTGTTTCGCTTGTTGACATTTTGCCGAGAGAAAAAGGTGTATTCTTAAAAAGAGATTACAGGTTTTTTCGAATGAGGGAGAAGAGGAATTGAGGACCATTGAATATAAAATATCTTGTATACCTACCTGATTATTACATATTATTTGCAAAGTATCATATCATCTCCCCATCCCTGATTGATGGTCTGATCACACATCACTTTTCATATCATATCGTGTTGAGCATTCGTAATTGTAATTCGCGAGGAAAAGTGATCCATCAAATGATTGTTTCTTTTTATTACAGTCGTTTTTAGTGAAATGAAAATGAGAGGATATATGAGGATACACCTTTATTCATTTTGATTGTGATTATGATAATATAAACTTGTTTTTGGTGGGGGATGAGAGGGTAAAGGATGCCAATGCCATTGTTCATGTAGAAATGTATGAATATGATTTTCATACATTTGAGTTTTCGAGTCTCCTTCTGTAAACTTTGTCAACGTGGCTTCCTTCCGGTTAATACGACTTACTTAAGCTGGGGAAGAAATATGAGCTGGCACTTGGCATTGATATTTCATCCAATCTATATGTATGCAGGATAGGATAAGGTATTTCATGGGTTCTTCGATAGATTGCAAATGGCAATTTTTGATGAGCTTGGCTCTTCCTCATTAATTGATGTTAGTGCAGTTGATGATCAACTGGTAAAGTATTTTTATTACACTCGACTCAACTCATTACCCATTATCATAAAGTCAAACTCAAGACTATGGTTCTCCACACCCAGAGTTTTCCGTTGATCCTATTCTAATTATAATTGGAAGTTTGGAGCAGGAAGAGAAAAGAGCAAGAAGGTTAGTGAAAACCCGCTTGAGGAGGAGATCATCTGCCAAACACATACATATACTTAATTAGCAGCAAGTGATATTCATGCTGTTACTTGTTTGTGTTTTCTTTCCTTGTGAGCGAAGGCAGTTTGAAAAATGAGACGTTGATTCGTAGCTCATTGATTGTCTTGTAAGAACTTCTGATTTCTCCGTTGTAATTTGTACAAATATGAATATCATTTGTAGACAGTTTGTATGACGCATGCCTGAAAGTATTTACTATCGATGCCTGACGATACATAAGACAAGTTGGCAAAGAATACGTTCAAATTGTTTACACAGTTCTTCTTTTTTTTATATCAATTTGTATGAATCATATCATGATTACCAGTTGAGCCCATGAGAAAGCACGATTGACGAGAAGTTTCTGTGAAACGTAATGATGACAATTATGACGATGCGTGTCTAGGTCTTCCCATTGATTTCTTAAACTTACTCTTTCACAACCACTCATCTCTTCATTATTTTTAAGCGTCTTTGTGAAAGGGATGAGTTCTCTAAAAGTAAATAGTCGAATATGATGAGATGAAAGGAACAATGCAAAAATATATCTTCAAGTGGGCATGAGAAACGTGACATTAGTTCATATATGATGTGAGCATCAAAACTTCAAAACTTCTGTCAAATTTTAATCTGTATTTGTATTTCCAAGCACTTTGTACTGTGGCAGTAAGGTGAAGGACGAAACTCTTGGAATTAAGGAGCTTACATTGAAGTGGATGGGATCTTGAGATGAGCTAAAATACATAAAGAAAATTAATAGGATAAAATAATTGACTGTTGAGTTGACTGAGCAAATAAAATCAATTTCTTCATTATTGTTTTAAAAATGAATGTACGAGTAAGAGAAAGGAGTTCAAATATCGATTCAGTTTTCCGATAGGTAATATCATCGTCACGAACTAAAGCATGAACAAAAAGATAAAATCGATAAAAGGGTTGCTCGTACAGTACTACATAGTATTGGAGCTATTAACGCAGTTCATAATTGACAGTCATTTGTTGTTCGAAGGCTTCCCTCAAATAAAATAAAATTGAGTGTGCTAAAGCATAAACCTATATGCTCTCCTGATGACATAATTTTCAATAATAGTGACAACTTCCGCTTACACCTTTCTCTTTAAATATTTGAAATCGATAAAGCGGCTCGTCAGTCTCATCCGCGTTCGAGCTGGAACTTTTTAGGGGGATGGATAGGAAATTTAAAAAGTAGGTCCAGAGTCCAATGGTCTAATCGCATCGATCATCGGCTATGCCGCGCGCGATGACGGCGAGACTCACGGGCAACGCAATGCTAATGTCACCGTCTTATTTCCAGTAATTTAGCATTTTTTGGGGGAAAGAGAAGGAGTTCAGCAATTCTCTCTAATTTAGATTAAATTAATTAATTAATTAAACATATAGGGATAGTTTAAATGGTCAAATATCTATATCTACCTACTATTAGGTAATTATTTGCGGTAATTTCACATCACAACATACGAGTGGCAATGGATAACTTGCAAAACTTCCATAATTTCATATAGGTCGCGTCGTGTGTGGTCGAGGGGAATATTTTGTGGAAACAGCTAATTACGCACACTGCGGCTTCATATATTCGTTTGCATATTCATTCGTATTCGTAGGCTTTATGTAAAAAAAAGTTTAATATTTAATTGGACATTATTTGGAATGAGCGCATTTTTATTTTTGTTGTAAACCACTGTAATATAATGGGTTTTCCTGTTTGATTCTAATTTACAGAGTAAAACCTTCCTCATATGAACAACAACACGTTGTTATCAGCAAATTCAACTGTATTTGGACTGGAAGTGGTATCGTGTTGCTAATGCAGTTTTTACAGCAGACTCAGCCGTCATATCGCTTGTCGACCAGTTTGTGAAAAGACTGCAGAAAAAGCGCAAATCAGTTTGACGTTGAAGGTTCTTCCGAAATTGGAGATTGGAATTGGAAGCCAAAATAGACACAGATCCGTGTGTGTGTCCTTCCATCATCAATCTTATCTACAAACACGTAATACATCGACGACGCGACGACATATCACACAAGCATCTGTAAAAGCAAAAAAAAACATTCTGGACTGGAAAAGAAAAGCGCATGATCCGGTCTCGACTGTCTGTCTCGAGTTGTTGTAAAAGGATTCTATTCTGACTGAACGCGCAGAAACCCGAACGGAAGTGGAGCCCATGTGTTCAGTGCAAATATTTTTCTAGACGAGTCCAGTTCTTGGAGGAAGAAAGCTTCCAACGAGCTGTGAAGTTCCAAAAAACGTTTTATTTTGTGGAGATCATCATCGTCGAATGAGTTGTTGCAATTGCGGCTCTCGAAGCACGAAGACCAAGCAAGACCTGCTGTTGTTGTAGTGTAGTTGCTGCAACATAAACATCCCATTTGACTTTTGGTTTTTGGGTAAATTTTGTGAATCAGGAAGGAAGGAAGAAGAGAAACATCCGCATCCAATGTACCTCGTGTGCGGTTCCTAGAATTGGAGAGAAAGAAGCGGAAGGAAGAGACGTTAAAAAAGAGTGCGTTTTTTAGTCTTCGGGCCGGAGCGGAGCTGAGGAGAAAGGAGGATATTCACTGCGGATAATTTTAGTTTTGTTTGGAGTTTGTTTGTTGATTACGCATTCACTGCTCTAGTTTTAAGGAGAATTGTAAAAGCACTTGGATTCGATTTACTTGTGTGAAACAGTGTTTTGTGTGTGTGGTTGTAGTTGTTGTGGCGGACTTTCGAAGAAAAGGGATTATTTTACCAAACAAGTAGATGGATTACTTGTTCACATCGTATCAACTTTCGTAATAATCAAGATCGTCATTAAAATCACCTTCGCCACCACCACTACATGTAGAAGTGGTTTGAGCGCCCCTCATCCGTAAACCGCTTTCCAGTAAATGGTAAAGCATCCTTCAGTAAAAGAAAGGATTTTAATTATTTATGGGGAGAACGGTGTAAATTGAACAGAGTCAAGATGAGTTGGGGGACAGAATTGTGGGTAAGTGAAAATCGAAACAATTATATTTAATTCCTCATTATCCTACTCGTATTTACATAGCTGGCGAATTGAGCTGCTTTTATATTACCTAAGCATGTGCTTTTTATGTAAATCTATTTCGCTTTCATTCTATTCCGCTGTGAGAATAACCATAACCATCATCGATATTAAATTACATAAAATTTCTGCGCTTTTCATAACGATAACATGATCAATGATGATGGGAAAATACGATTTCAATTTCCGACGAGGACAGAGAAGGAATAATCATATTCAAAACCGAATGCTGAGTTTCATGTTTCCAAATTCTAAAAAAATAGTATTCACATTATTCAAAAGCTTACTATGATTACCTACGTGAGTCCATATTCCAAACTTAAAATATTTTTTTTAGAAATCATTAAGTCAGGTAAAGGATTTTTAGCTTTTTGTCTAAAACTGAATTGCAGTTTTTTCGATTGTCTTGCGAATTTCGTGTTGGAAGCAAGACACAAAAAATGATGATCGATCATCAACATCATTATCATTTAAGAAGAATGCTCACAGAGACGTAATATTGTTCCTTTAGTTATGTAATGTTATGCTCCTTCTTCAGGGCCATAGTCATAGTCAGGATCGTCACGGTCGTGAAATAAAATAAAAATAGCGAAGTACATATATATAGTAGTGTATATGCATTAGCATTTTCGTTATTATTATGAGCTTTGCCTGTCACTTCTTTGCAGAGTCTTATAGACAGGTTACGTGTGTAAATGTTAAAAGTTATAATAGGACGTACGTAACATTAACCTCAGCTACAGACATTTGTAACGTTACGTATGGCACGGCATAGGTATTTTATTTTAAGTTTTACCTATTCTTCTTGACAATTCCTTTGCTCACGCTTTGAAGCATGAATCTTTTTTCATTCTCATGTTTCTGTATAAATTTTATGCGAATTCTTTACTACCTACATGAAATACTGACACTGACTGAGATATTCTTCATTCTGCATATTGTTAGTAAGCGAGAACCAAAAACAGCTTTGGTTTTGCTTGCTCTGATATGTTTTTGCACATTCCATTTTCATGATGACGAAGAACTTGAAGGGACTCAAAAGGGCTAAATACTCATTAATATTTAAGCACAATTTTTGGCAAGGCAAGGAAGAAGCTATGAAGAAAATTATGTCTAGGCTGAACAAAAGAGAATGTTCTGCTGATTATTTTGACTAGATTACGTTGTTGCATTACCTATTGTGAAGGGAGCTAAGTTGGAGAGTTGGTGATAGTCTGCATTTTATTTTGCATGGATGAAGTGAGAGACTCAGCAAATCTGCAGAGCAACAAGTTGATGCGGATGGTGCAGGCAGATACTTGATGAAGATCATGACGATAATGACGCCTACGACAACGACAAAAACTAACTTCTCTTTAGACGCCGATCGTTCACCGCGTTCATTTCAGGAGGTTTGTTTTGATACAAAGTTGTCTTGACTGGGTTGTTGCAGCATATTGGATTTGGATGTTGGTAGTTTGTGCATGGCATGTGGTACAAAAAAGGAAACGGTTGACGAAAAAGGAAGTGTCATAAAAAGAGAAGAGGGCATTCTTTTCGCATGTTGGCGTTAGTGTGAAAAGTGCACCATACTGTGCTATCATAGCGTAACCCAACATACCTTAGTCTAGTCATCGTCATATTCAATTCATATCATGTTAGATCCCAAACAAAAATCAGCTCGGGGACGAAAAATATGGTGTGCGAATCCTGATCTTTCCCTTATGATTTTAATTCTTGTCTTTTCTCTCTAGAAATGATCTTGGCTGCACGGAAAGATGAGATTTTGCGGAGTCCCATGAATCTGCGTCATATTGGCTGATGATGGCTCCGTGAAAACTTTGCTAATTCAAATCTTTAACCCGTCATGATTTAAGGATATCTTTACACTAGATATATTGTATAGGTATATTATATGATGTGTATAACTATTTCATTATATACCATCAATTTTTGTTAAAGGAGAAGGTGTCACGTGTCCCAAATGTATTTTTTGTTTACATAAATTGGCAGTTACACAATTTCTGTACATTTTCATCGGATTTTGGTCTGCTGCATTTGATTAGCTCACTAAAGTCTTTTAGTCTGTTTTTTTTGCTTAATAAAAGTAGAAGGCAGCAGGCTGGCAGACAATGATGACGATGCAATGCAATGATGCAGTAACATTCTCTACTCCATCACATAATTAAGTGATATTCTGACATTTGCCATTTGCCCTTTCGATAATTTCAAAGGATAAAGGATTATGATTGAACATTGTTTTATTCCTGCCATTCATATTATTCGTGGGTTGACTGTTGGCTCTTTCGCAACAGATAAAGCGCGTGTAGAATAGCACTTTTGAAAGCGCTCACGATTGAATGTGGGTGAGTAGGCTTCCCTATTTCCACAGTTAAAAAATTGCCGATTTTTCGTCTTCTTGCTCCTCTGCTTTTTTATGTTTAAAATACCATTTAGCAAGACGATAAAGATAAAAGTGCTTTAAATCAGAAAGTGAATGTGTTTACAAGAAAACGTTTAGCATTTTCCCTCTTTTTTTAATGTTCCTTCAAGTCTTCCCTTCAGTCATTGTCCTCCTTAAATAAAAGCAAAGTGCGTATTCTGCGAAGTTACTCATAATATGTCATGTCGTCTCATATTTATTTCATATATTATTATTAATGGGATTGGTATTATTATTAGAGTAATAATGATCAGCTACGTCAGGGATCGGATGGATGATATATGTATTAGCTCTTTCCCTTTTGTTTACAATACACTCATTTAGTTGGCGATAATTATCTCGGTAATGGCACATTGTACAAAAAGGGCTTCTTCACACAGTCAGAAGCATCCTCGTAATCATATATAACCCTTTTGATTGAAATCCATCCATTCTGTGTTCTATATAGAACATGTGATTTATTGAACTGTCCCTGTCTCCGCGTAAGAAAATATTTCAATTGTCAGCTCATTAATGGGATAGTTAATAATATGAAGCTTTAAACTACAATAATCATACCCTCAGGGGTCCCCTTAACATAGCAGAACTAGAAAAATGTTATAATAAAATGTAGACAATTCCACTGTTGCGTAAGCTGGTATTTAATAAGCAATCAGTTTCAGTGTGGTAGGGTTAGTTCGTGTGGTATAAATAGTTGGCAGCTTAATTAGAAACAAATAATGCTAATACCGTCTTATTTACATGTTTTTGAATTTTCATTAGTATTGTTTTTCTTTCGTTTGATACATTGTATGGTAATAATAGGAGGGAATACTCTACTCTACTCTTCTGTTCTCTTTTAGAGATACAATGAACTTTACCGTAATTCCTGTATGTCTGCCTGCTTATTTTTTTTAAAGCAATCAAAATAGTCAATGAGTCAGTCGATGATTACAAGGAACTAAACACAGTAGAAATCTGATATTATTGTTGTTATTATTATTCGTTATTGTATTCGCGAGCACACCCTACTCATTCGACTCCGACTCCTACTTACGCACCAATTTGGAGTCATTTATGCCTTGAAAATACAAATAATTATCATTATATACTCAACATTGAGTAGCTTCGTGTGAACACCTCTTCAATTCAAAATGAAGAGCTCTGATTTGTCATATTTTTTGTGCTTTTCTAAACATCTCATCCCTCTGTAAGTCTTCTTTATATAATGATTGTTCGTTAAAAAACTGAAATCAGTTCAGTAGTCAGTGGGATGATTATCATATCATGTTGATGCATGCGACAGCAAATTGTGAGGGCTTTTGATCAATCATGACTATTTATAAGGGGAAGCCTTGGCATTGTAAAGTCAATACAAAGCATACACCTACACGCACAGTTGTTACGATATAGATCATTCAAGTATTTTGTTTCTTTACAACAATCCTTAAAGAATAAAAGGTTCCGCTTAGGCGTATAATAATTTAAATGACGAGGAAAAATCAAGGTGACATTTCTTCTGTTGCCATTTAAAAAACTGACGAAAATACGAGCACCAAGATCATCCTACGTTTTGGTGAATTCATTTCACATTTGGAAAATTATCTCGTGTCCTTATCGTCATCTCCCATCATCATCAGACCAAAGAGGAATAGGTAGTAAAAGAGATAACGGCTCATCATGGGAGTACATACCAAATGGGAGTAAAAACTGACAATGAAAGCACATTACAACGACATGGAAGAGTCTTGTAAAAATGAAGGCAAAAAAGCAGAACAATAAATTCAGCACATTTAATTCTGAACATCATCGCCTCAATCATCATCCCATCAGTTTTGTTCAAATGTATTTTTTTTCCTTCGCTCAGTTGACTATATTGTAAAAAAGCACTCATCATATTTCTTGCACAGTAGTTAACGAAATTGAAGAGCTTCTCAAATAATACAAGGATCATAAAGCACTCCCCAGAAGAAGAGATGAGCTAATATGAAAGAAAATAACCTGAGGAGGATGATGAATATCAATTATTCTACTGTAGTTTGAACAGTATTAATAGTTTAAATTAGTTTTGATTATGCTGTTAACATTATGTAGTCTATGTGTGGGGTGATTTATGTAGGTAGAAACCTATAATATGATTTATGTGGAACTGGTAGGGAATCAGTTCAATACTTACTATAAGAGATTGTCAACAGAATCATATAAGTAAAAGTATAGCATTCTTCTTAATTCTCTTGAAAACTCTGGTGCTGCTCTAGTAGGTACGCCAAGTGGTGACTTATTTCAACTGAATATAATTCAGTAGTAAAGTTCACTGAATAAAAATTTCTTGAAGTAGATTTGCGTTGCAACAAGGCATTTAGAACATGCTTCTAGCGGTGATGCTCCCAATCCCAATGTGCAGAATTGTTATGAAAGCAAAAATTGTCATGCGCAAATTAAATGTGCATGTGCATCAAATAGCATTGATATGATGATGATGATCGCATAACATGAAGTTTAAAAATGGTCTATGTCATGGGAATTTGCTCTTGTTGAGGACCAAAGAGTGAGAATTTTTTTCTGCAAGCTAAGTGTTTCTGTTACTGTTCAGCTGTCACAAGCAAATCCGAGTTCATGTTATGATGAATGAATATAATTAATATAATTTTGCATAATCATCCTTATCATATCATGTAAGTAATACAAGAGTAATAACATATTTTTAAAAATATTAATACGCTGTCGTTATCATGTTGACTGTTGAAATTAGGGACTGGCCGACTGGTGAATTACAGAGCTTGGTTTGGTGGAGTAGAAACGGTGGACACGACAAGCTGCATACAGTTTTAAAGAAGTAGGCTTTTTACGAGTTGCATTAAAAACCTACCGAATTTTCGTGTAGATAACTGTGAGATAATTTCGTAACATTCCTGACATTATTATTTATGCCGAAACAATACCTACACAGTTGTTAAGGGTAAGGGCACGGCTCTCTTGGATATTACTCTGGCAGTTTGGTTGTAATAAATGTGATGATATTTGGGATAATATTAATGTAATAAAATGGCTTTTGATCATGGCTTGGGAACACACAGCATGTTATTTAATTATCAGAGGGAGGTATTGAAGTAAATATTACGTTATTACGTATTGTTTTGGCTATGTCGATGTTGATATCTAATTAATCCTATCTTCTCTTCTCTGAACAATAAAGTGTGAGTAAGCCCATAAATAAAATGATGTGCATGCCTGGTACAAAAGTAAAGAAGATAACACATTAACCTACGTAAAATCATAATCAGTGGGCTCTTCTGGCTCACGCCTCAGTTCTCATTTTAAAACAGCTCGTAACTTAGTGTAAAATTTTGGTGTACATGAAACGCGACTAAGGTAAATAACAATGATACCGAAGCTTTTGTTTACAGAGAGATATGAAATGAAATCAAATGAGGAATGCTCTTCATTTTAAAGTTGGGTTGTGTTCGTTCTTTCCCAACTTGTCATTTAGCTGGCCGAGCTAAATGTGCTGAAGCTGGCGTGAATGCCCTTTAGTTTAATATTCCTTTTTGTTTGCGTCTTCTTAAGTAAAGTAAAGTACACAGAATTGATGTAAAACCTAAAAAGTTTAAAGCTTTCTGCGTAATTTATGTTTGACCGGCAATAGTTGTGGTTGTTTAAAGATGAATTGCACATAAGCTTTAAAAACCATGTTCAAATGATAAGCTTCAATATGTAGGGCAGAAATGTTGAATTCAATGTTTTTGATTTTTCATTTTTTAGTATTAGAAATTAAAAGAACGGTATTAGAACAGTTACTCGTGAATGAGGATGCAATGTTTTCGCAGTATCGGGGATTTGTGGCAGATGGTCTTGGTGGAAAATAGGAGAAGTAGAAAATTAAGTTATGTTGTAGTAAAACCATAATATCATCATCACACCACAACAGAAGCTCATAATTCAAAGAAAATGATAACATGTGGGGAAAGGCTAAATATAAATAGGAATAATCAACTCACAGATTTTCCCTTTTAAATGCACTTACTTATGACATGGCGTATTTAATTGCCTATGCATTGGATAAATCACAGTTATTTCATCGTAGTTATCAGATGAAAACAACCAAACGAAACATTTATCTTCACATTTTTTTTCTAGTAGTAGGTTGTGTTCTGGTGCAGTAACTATAACTTAATGAATCATAGGCACAACGCAAGTTAGTTGTAACGTAATAAGAGATGACATGCCGCATTGCAAAATACCTACTTTATATCCGAACGAACGCGTAGAATCTGTCAGCTTGTGTCCATATGTCCATCAATATCATATCATCATCGTATCTTGCTAAAATCTACTTTTACGAGATTCCTGCGTTCATTTCTCTTTTGAGTTGTTTCCTAAAGTTCCAGTTTTTTTTCAAGGATTAAGTTACTTTGCCGGCTTTTAAAAGGGGTTTTTAATCATTCACCTTTATAGCATGGTTCAATTAATTCAAAGCTGTGCATTACGATTAGAATTTACTTTTGTATCAAATCACTTGTAAGTATATTAAAATGATGATGCAACAATGTATAAGGCAATTTTACAGTACAATTTCCGTCTGAGAATTTTCAGAGATTGAAGATTTCGCAAATTTCGAAAAGTTCAAGTATGAAAAGATGATGTTGATAGTTACAGTGCAGTAGCTACCGATGATAACCCTAACTGACAACATCTCCTCCGTTTAAAAAGGATTATCTTAACAAAGTTTTCAAAGTCATTATTGTGCATATGTATATGAGTAATGAAGACAAGAAAAGAAAGAATTTTTGAGCTGGGGGGTCGTACTGGTTGACTTGGCGTGTCGAACTGGTTAATTATATAAATCAGTTGGGTTTTGGGTTACCATTTTACCACAATCTGTCGTATCATGTCCCGAGCGATGATATATTCTTGCCCCATACTTGATTCAGTTTTTTGGTGGGTAACATTGCACTTCTTGAGGTGATTTGGTCTCAATTCTCAATCTTGAAGTTATTCAAATGCGACGTCCTTTTACTCACTCGTGTACTTTCTTTTGACGGAAGGGCAGCAGCAAACCCCCATATACCATATCTATTGCTTCTTGATTGTCGGTGTGACAACTTTTTGAATATTTTTTGATGACCAGTTTGACTTGATTGAGAAAGGCAGGGGCAAGGAATACCATAAGGAAGAAAGGTGACTTTTGCATATCTGATATCTGCGTAATAGTAAACCGGCTTTTTGCATTAAAAACGTCTTGGGAGCTACCCCACCACCACATCAAGAAGTCCACTTCTTGTTCGAAATGGAAAGATGACATAAAACTTTGCAGTTATGGTCGTGTGGTGTTATATGCTTGAGAAAAGAGAACTGTGAAAACTAGAAATTAATTGCACACTTTAATTAAACGTTAGTTATCGCCTTGTATACTACTTATACTGCAGAGTAGGACCTGTGTGCATATGCAAGCCAATAATATGGAGCAAATGACGTTTAAAAAGTTTGCTTTTTCAATAACAAAAATTGTCTAAAGTAGTGCATGGTTGGTTCGATTCGAATTCATCTTATAGTTTGTCGTGTGGAAAGTTGTTCGAGGAGGGATAGGCTAATGCTGCTGTTGCAGAGTTGATACTTTTACATCGACGAATTTATTATTATTATTAGTTTATGATAGTGCAGGATAATGTAACAAGTTTCAATTTTTTTCGAAAAGAATCCTGATTATTTTTCAAGAGCATTTGAATTAGCTTGTTTATTGCATTTACAAATCATTTTATTTATAAAAAAATGCCTATTTATAATGATTTTACATAAACACTATTAGTCACAAACGTATTGATAAGCATAAAAAATCTTCATCAATGCAATTGTTTGTAATGCAAATTGTGTTCAGTAACGGCACGTACCAAACAACTTTTGTTTTATCAATCAAACAATGGGAAATGAAGTGTTTGAAAGTTGTGACAACTGCATTGTCAAGCTGCATCGCATCATCCCTTCATATTCGGAAGACGTGAAAGAAGTCCGGCTGGCTAACTGACAACTAATTTATTAATCCATTTTTAAAAGGCATTCCTGTCAGTTTATATAAGAGGTTATTGATATCGTTAATCTAAAAATTACTGATCTGATTTTCACTTCCGCACATAATGCCTAAGATTAAGATGCCTTGCCTTTATGTAATCTTTATCGACTTTCATTGAAAAAAAAAACGAAAGGCTTAAGTGCAGCCTCAGCCAGCGCCAATAATGATGCCTTTTGGCCTTTTTGTCAAAATGCTTTTAATTTGTCAGGAAAACTATTTTGCATTTAATTTTCCCAATAAATCAAGCCGGTGCTAAAGTAGAAAATATGGGATACTTTGAAGGGAAAAAATTAACGAGGAAGGATTTGTTCCGCATGCTTATACAGTTGACATTTTGTTTAGTGCAACTCGTTAACTAGCTCTGAGCCAATTTTACAGAGTAAAAATTAAGTAAATTGAGTGTAGTCGAATGCGAGTCGAGTCAAATGAAGCGTTTAGTCAAGAGTCCATAACTTGGCTGGGTGTGGCTGAACTTGATCTGAAAATTTTATTATCCATCCCCTTTATGAATGACATGACAAGATGAAGCTACGTGTTTAACAAATCCAATCTGCCTGTTTTCAATTTTTAAGGAAAAATTATACTGCATGGATGAATTCTCAGATAGATTTATCACGTTTTCCCTTCGACAATTTTTTGACAAAAAAAAGTTAATCCAATTTCTCGCCAAAATTGAAATTGAAAATTACATTCTCTGTAGTAAAACCTTAAGTTTGAATTGAAATTACTCAAACTGGGTTCAATGATTCTTCTCACTATCCGGCCGGAGGAAAGTGTATTGCATATTACTACACACTTTAATAAAAATTCAGGATTAGCATCAGAATGTAAACTTCAACTTGATGTATGCATCTATCTATATATGTGTTAATTTTAACAGTTTTCTTCTCACAGCAAGTTA
This sequence comes from Lepidocyrtus violaceus, assembly GCA_034696905.1. NCBI lineage: Eukaryota > Metazoa > Arthropoda > Collembola > Entomobryomorpha > Entomobryidae > Lepidocyrtus > Lepidocyrtus violaceus. The sequence continues at coordinate 16,631 of JAQGAI010000856.1, forward strand.
GCAAGTAGGCAGTTTTATTGCATTATTTTCATCACAGCGAATTCACACGGATGGATGGTTCAACCTACACCTACTATCCATGTTACCTACTACAACAGCCAACCAGTCTTTCTTACCATTTACACATTCTTTGAAAATAAGAATAAGGTTTAAAAATGCTTTTCAACAGCTAAATCCTAAGTAAACTTCATCATCATCTCAAATTAGATTAGACATGCTGTTTTAGTTGTTCCTTTTTCCATCCATCCTTTTAATATGAACTGGTGAACTAGCTCGAACGAACAATATAAAAAAAAGCTGAAACTATACTAGAGCAAAAAAGGCACGAAGTAGATACTGATACTCTCAAACTTTACTACTACAACGAAATTGTACTACATTTCTGTTTTTTATTACGGGAATCCATGCAAATTCTCACAGCAGCACACCACACCATCCCCGTGAACTTTGCAGTACATCGTTATGGTTGACTAATTTTAGTTCAGTATACGCTCCTCTCTCTCTCTCAATTTTTTA
>JAQGAI010000857.1:0-17142 GCA_034696905.1 Lepidocyrtus violaceus
TCACTCTGACTGGGCCATAGAGTAAGAATCGCCCCGCTCACTTCAATAAGGACTTTATATAATAGATTCTTGTTGTTGTGATGATGTTGATGCTGATGATTATGTTCAGTAATTTTCAGTGATGTTGCTGAGGTTGCTTCTTCTGCTCTTGCTTTCGTTGACGGTAATTGCGACGGCGGCGGTGGTTGGTGATAGTGATGATGATAATGCTGTGAATTTTTTATGCGAAAAGTACGCAAACCAATTCCCATGTTTGCAGAGTCAATCCATCACGTATTCAGATTTTACATTTAAAGCACAATTTTTCATTGGAAAATTGTTTTAAAACGTGCAAAAACTCTATGCTTTGCACTCACTTGTTTTCTAAGGTGGCAATAATGCCGAGCGAGACATCAACAATATTTTTTGAGCCTACCAACATTTAATGTTTTACCTGGGCTCATCGTGCAATAAAAAAATACCTACACATTCATGTAAGTTCACACATTACAAAAGAGAGAATGTGGTGATGGGGTGATGATGATGAAAACTGACAATGAGGATGAGGCAGGCTGCGGAGGAGGATGAGAACAGCAACTTATGTAGTGTGTATGTATCTTTAGCACTTGGTTTTTTTTACATAAGTTCATGTATCTTTTTTTTTACTGAAAGACCAGTAAGAGAAGAGAGACAGGACGGAGGTCTGAGATTCTTATATCCATTGTCCATGCCATAAACTACATATTATGTAGATATTTTATGATCCGCATATTGTAAGCTTATTGTGTGGTTGGCTTGTAGTATTTCATATTGGTTCGGTTTTGTTACATGGAGTGGATGTAATAAGTGCCTATTTTGTTTAATGCCTCAAATGAAGAGCAAAAACTACTTTCCACATTGAGACGAGACTAGTAAAGTGGTCGAGACAGGAATGAGCTCCTCCGTTTAAAAAATAAGCCATCTGGGATATTATATGCATATGCTATTCTTCCTTCATGAGTATGTATATCAATTGGAGAAACGTCTATATGCATTTGTGGAGGGATGGATAATCGTGGAATTGCCCACGGAGAGTTTTTCGCAAACAAGGAGTAATAGAACACAGATCATAACACATACAGCAAAGCAAGTTGCACTCCTGTGTGGGTAGCAGACTGTGTGTCATGTTTGGTTTGAAGATTCCGTAATAAATGTAATTTACTTTGTTTACCAATGTGATGTATGAATTTTGAGTATGCATCTTTGTGTCGTATGCAAAATATCTTTCAAAATCTGGTTGGATAAGTCAGGGTCAACTAAATATACAATGGTAGAGAAATGTTTGTTAAGTAAGAGATGGACAGGAAGGAGGCATGAAAGTGTGTGTTTAGGAAATCCATGAAAAAATATACGTACATATATCACACAACATTTCTGAAACAACAATCCATCTGATTTACAAAGAATCACTATCGCATCGTCAGCGATTATCTATTTTGACTCGTTCCATTTTCCGTTCCAAGTACATCAGATTTATTGGAAATGAAAACCTAGCATATATTGTCAAAACAATTCGAAGGAAATCGTCGATTATATTTAACGAAGTTTTTTACATCAAGCCATGAATTGTTAAAATGAACCGGAAATTAAAATTGCGACCAGCCACTCCGTTGGTTCTATTGACAAGCATAAGAACATACTACCTTCGGAACATCCATGATATCATGAAGCTTCAATATACCCTAATTAGATTAAGATTATGATCCTTGTGAAACAAAACTGTTTACTTTCGAAACATACTGTTCATGAATAAAGAACAAGTTTGATTGAATTAATTTTACAAGCTCTTGCTAAGACATCCTTGTCGCAATTATTCTCGATATTATTTTTATTATATATTAGATTTTGGTGAGCATTTTCTGATTATTTTTGTATATGCACCAATTCAAAGCGTCAGAGCCAGAACGATGTTCTTGCCGCAATTAAAATTAAAATTAAAAACAAATTGATTGGGTAATGTGAACCATATTTATCGTAAGTTCATTGCAATGTATAACATTTAAAAATCAAACAAAGATTTAGAAGGAAGATGCCGAATGCTAATGCAAAATAAAAAGACCAATGATTTATTATATTTGTTTTGCAATATTTGCATCGCTCAAGATTTATTGTACTTTTATTAGATTTATGATTATGATAATCAAGCATTTCCCGAGATTTATAAACATTTCTTTTCAAAGAACACAAAATTTTGTTTCTGTTGTAGCGTTTATTTTCATTCAAACTGGTAAATAAATCGACCATTGTAACAAATCGCATTTACACCGAACCTATTTTTCTCATAGGAAGGTTTATTTGTAAACATAAAAAACATTTTCGATAACAAATCAAACTCTTCTTTTCCTTTAGCTAATTGAGTTTTTTAACGAATCATAACAAAATGAACAAAATACTTTTCTGTTAAAATGAGCTTTGAGCATTATATTCCATACACCCTTCATCCCCTCAAAATCACTTAATTACGAAGCTTCGATAATAAAAAGGAATCATTAAATTTTTTTCACCCGCATTCATTCACACATATTTTTCCTAGTAAAGACCCTACTACCGAGCTAACCTTGTACTTTAAAACGTCTAGAAATACAAGAAGAACAAATGGCCATCAAAGAACAAAAATAATATCAGACTAGCATATCAACAACTGCACTTGAGTAATCATACGCAATGTGAAGGTGGCAATAGTTTTTCCCCCAAAGTACACTTAAAACCTTAAACTATTATTATTTGGTGGTAAGGTAAAGTTCACGAAAAGAACGGAATACAAAAGAAAAGATATCGGAAATGATTACCAAGCTCGCTGTTTTGGACGATGACGTTATAATATTTACATAATTATTTTAAGCTCCTTATAAAAAACATTTTAGACCTAAGTGAATACTATTGATTTAGACGGATTCCTTGACCCCACGGATGGCAGTCATGATTTGACTGGAGGCGTAGGGGCAGCTGGGGTAGGTTCTTACACAGGCATCGTAGTTTCCGGTACGTCCAAGGTTCTCAGCGTAGATGTAAGAGAACTTGCCAACCTTGTTGGACTTTTCCTTCCTTGATCCTTGTCCGAAAAGTTGGAGGAGGAGTCTCTCATCGTCTTGAAGGGCTTGGGCGGGGGTGGCAGACAGCTCACAGACAAGACGCATTCCACAGGCCAATTGATCGTAGGAGATGATGTCGTCGGCGGAGGTGTCCTTAACTTCGACAACGGCTTCTTCGTATTCGCTCTCCATTTGGGAGACGTCACGACGTCTGCGTCCGTGCCATCCGTAACCTACACATAAGTCATGGGAAATAAGGAGACACCTGTCAGTATTGCTGTTCTACTGAAAACTTGATCTTGCACTTTCGTAATACAATCAAAAAGAACATGCGAATGTTTTAATTAGATTTTTTTATTAACCTGGTCCTGCGCCAGCATCAAAATGAAGACCAGCGTTTCCTCCAGTCAGATACAAGAGTCCGGCAATAGCAGCAGCTTTCAACTTCAACAAAGCATACTCAATAGGAAGGATCACACTCACTGTAGGAACATAGCCTTCAGCTGGGACAATGATGGCGGCGAGGAGGGCGACAGCCACTCCGAAAAAGAGAACTTTGGTTTGCATGATTGCTGATTTTTGCTTTGTCTTCACACAACAAAACTAAAAAAATCTTCACAGATCGAAGTTAGTTAAACTTTTGGGTTAACTTGAAACAATTCCTTTTGAAAGCTGTGCAATAGCGATTGACCACTTGTTGCTCTTTCTGGTGAATGAGATGTTCACTTGTCAAGATCTGAAGCGTCTGTGCTCTTATCCCAACCCCATGCACCGATATTTATTTGAGAGCGAAAACCACCCCAAATGAGCGCTTTAAGACAAAAAGACCATTTAATCTGAACGCATTACATATTCAGTCACATTGTCTTCCCTACCCTACCAACCAAAAAAAAGTACTTCAGTGCTTACTTAACCATCCCCCCTCAAATCAAAAGGATAAAGCCCCATTTAGAAATAAGCATATTCCTAATACAATTAAATTCAATCCTCAAAAAGAATTCAATATAGTCCTTCCCATACAAAAAAAACTTCCACCATTATCAACTATCAACATTTATTATTATTACTACCTACTTCAAAAAATGTACTATATTCGTACGTGCCGTCAATAGTGATCCCCTCCATATTACCTACACAGTCATTCCTTCGACTACCGTAAAGGTAAAGGTACCTACGATCATTTTACATCCTTTTTTACACACAAAAATAATCAATGCAGTGCAGCCTCTCATGTTTGATTTGACGCTAAAAATCTGCTTACTTAAGGCCCACGTTATCCCTTGATCTCTGCAGATCACTTCATTTTCCTTTTCAATAGGGATCCCTAGCACATACACTCATTCACATTAGTCTTCGCAAATAATCTTTCATTCTCCCCCCTCATACTTATTAATTCCTCATCCTCATCAGCAAAGTTCATGCAAAAATTGCGAAAAAAAGTGGCACAAGCACAGGAACACTCTAAATGTAAACTCCCTTTTTATTATTACCAAACACTTTCATAGATTCATGTCATATTACACCAAAAAATGTGGAAGTAAAAATCATGTTAATATTCGCGTCTATTATGTAATCGGTATCCTGTACACAAAAGCATTGGTAGAAAGAAATGTGTAGCTCCGAAGTAATATGATTGTATTTGAAAATTATTTATTGTAGTCCATCTCTGATGTAAATATATGATAGGGTATGATATGAGCTAGAAAACGAATTTCTCGTTATTTCTCTGCATTTATTAAAAGGAAGATTAAGATGCACATTACGTCCATGTGGTTTTGTTGTGTGGTTATATTTATGTTACGTGTAAACTGTAATTGTTAGACAAAATACGACATAAGCATATACACATGTAGCAAACGGAACAAGCAAACGCCGGTTGAAGGGACGGATGCCATGCGCCAGAGTATGAAAAACAAATAGGTCTTCTAGTGCAGCTTATCATTTTCCCTTATCTCATATCTTTATTCTCATCTCATCATCATTTTCAGTTCATATTTTTTTACTAATCAATATTATTATTTTGTTCTAGAGTCAGCAGGATTTTATTTATTATGGGCCATCCATCCATATATCCATCAATGCATCTCCGCTCATTCATAACTGACTAGTTTTTTTTTGCTTGCGTTAAACTAAAAAGGAACTAGAAGAACACGTACAATAGAGTGTATTACGTGATTTGTGCATGCAAATGAGATTCTAAAAAAAAAGTTCGAAAATGCATTGTTTTCTCATACACTCGTCTTGCTATTATTGTTATTATTATGTCATAACAAATTTTTTATTTGTAAAATGGCACTAGTCTTCCCCCTCCCCCGGCATTAAATATTCATAGGTCAATTTTTAGACGCGATAGCTTGTAAAAGGTGCAATACTAGAAGCCATATGAATAGGCATAGAATAGAAGTGGCCAGACAGGACGACTTCAACATAGGACGTGGACGTCGATATGCATGATCAGATCACATTCGGAATCAAAACTTGTACATTATTTGTTCCTTAATTTTACACTTCCACATTATTATACAGCAGCTTGTTGTCTAGCTTTGTACTTTGTAGAACACATGTTAACTAATCAGCAAGAAAGGTTTTTTTATGGACGGACGGAGGTGATCATGAGTGTCATGATTTGATGATGATGATGACGAAAAGGAATTGAGGTGAGGAAGTAGGAAAAAAATCTAAGTGAGCATTCTCTTAGAAGAAGTTGATCTTTATTCTTCTAGTGATCCCCTTCCACATTTATCTTGCTTCTACATCTCCTCTAGAAGTGTACTTAATAGAATGTAACTAGCGGCTTATTACAATATTTTATTGTAATGCATGGTTAGACAATTGTAATTTTTTCTGGTAAGGGAGGAAGGGGTAGTTTTTTTTCGTTTTCAAGAAGCTCCCTTCTTGATTGTTAGTACATAATGAAGGAATGGACGAAGCTTCTTATGTAATAATGATAGTAATTCGAGCGAGGAAAATGCATCATGCTGAAAAAAAAGTGTTTATCATTTTGGATCAAATTTTTACTTCCCCAATGTAAAATATATAAATCTTTTTTTAAAGAAAAAATAGGATTTTGTACGAAAAGTTTGTTCTGTGAGATGTTTCTGATTCTCTAATTGCTCCGCAGCAAAGTAGACAAAAAAGTAGTTGGTTGGGTCTTGGGTCCTCCGAGTGAGTGGATTACGATTACGTAAATGATTAGGGTGCACGGTGATTTGATATGATTACATGAGTTGTGGTGTGATGTTATGTCATCATGCTATTTTGCGCCTTATTGTCTTTTGGTGGGTTCCTACTTTTCTTTCCGGTTTTGTTCCTCTTTTTTGCTTCTCGGACTACTTTACACTGCCAAAAAAATAGGTAATCAAAATCTTTCAGAAATGGTTTTGTCAACTAATAAATTTAATTAGCTATTGTCTACCGCAGAATCGGAAGGAATATATGATATGATTGACGGAACATTTTTTGTGACAATTTTGACAAAAAAAAAGTAAAACTTGAAAATGTGTTAGATAGGAAGTCATTCTTCTCCCTGTCCCGTCCCCATGAACCGTTTCGTTTTGTCCTAGTTTTTTTATTTTACCTTTTGAATTTATCACAGGAGGAGACATTCAGATCAGATGCAGTTTGCGAAATATTTTAGTTTTGAGGAAGATAACGAGAGCATGTTTCATTTATGCATATTATCGAGACCGGTTTTGTTGCCTATTGGATTGGGTGTCGGTGTGTGATTATGTGCTGACTTGATGATAGGACTGCCAACACAATAAATCTAATGTACATAACTAAATAACTACATGGTTATGATATCGCTAACAATGAAAGATAGAAATAATGCTGATTGTTAGTTTTTGAACTGAAAATTGCTGGCAATTATTTGAATTACGGATGATATGATAAGTGACGACAGTGGGAGGCTCCATTACCAATTTTTCTTTTGAAAAATCTTCAAATTAAATGAAACTCTAATAAAACGGAGGGATAGCGCAAATTTTAAGCGTCAATCTGGAAGGTCATTTCAAAATTTGCCGGTTAATAATTATTATAACGGGCTTGTTCACCTAACTGTCAACACTAATGGGTTGACAGTTTTTACTTTTTAATTGGGATTCACGGTCAATGGTCCAAAGTCCTTTTTCAAGGTAAAACATCCATCCGAGCCATAATAGGCTGATTTTTGTTTTAATTACAATTAGGCTTAAAGCTATTATGCAAGCCATTGCCTATCGCAAATTACAATGTTATATTTAATTGGATTGCATGGCTGCCTACCGACCTTCTTTGAAAGTCATCCTAATCCTGACTATTGGACCTTCTGACGTCTGTTGTTTGTATCGGGCCTTGTTTATTCCAAAACTTTATAACGTGAACGAACCCACCATTCCCTCTAAATATCTCGACAATTAGAGTTATCAAGGACAACACAAATCCGATCACAAACAAAAATAGGAGACCTGCCAACTGCACCATTTTAAGCTTCGACGGACCCTCGTCATTATCCATATGAATAAAAGATGCATTTCCAGGGTTAAGTCGCTGCCATTCCAGACTCTTCTTCCTTACCATATCAAAATCAGATTTGGTCCAGAATGCCCCCAATCCTCTTTCCAGTATAGCCCATGTGAGTTTATTAAAGTTTTCAGCAAAAAGGGCCCGTTTCTGCCACGCCTAATAAAAATAGTTCAATCAAAAACAAAAACTAGTTCACCCCGAACAAATAATAAGTATTTAATACAATACCTAAGGTCAAATAAATAAGTTTTGTTTACATAGCCATCTACAATGAAGGAAGTAGTGTATGTGGACGCCATAAATGGGGTGCGCCCAAATTTGTCGGTAAAGTTCTTATGAATGTTATAGCCAGCAATGCTAATCCACATGATGCAACCAATGTCATAGGTCAGCCCTTCCTTTAAGCACTTTGCAGGATCAGCATAAGTCTCCATTTTTTCAAATATCCGTTTGTAAACGGGATGATCAGAGGTAGAGAAGATTGTATAGGCTGCTCCTCCTTTACCAAGAACGTTTACACCTGCTCTGTAGTCAGAAAAGGCCAAATCGTCAAATGTGGCTGGCACCCAAGTTGTGGCTGGAAAAGCAATCAACGAGACAAGTTTTCCCCTATACGCCGTGGAGAGGATGAGGGCAAACAAGAGCCAAAACGAGGTCATCATCCGAACAGAATTCAACTTCAAATAGTCCATATACTGGGAGGCATCCTGCTCCAGAAAGGTGGTCAGTAAATACTGGAGTGATGTCTTGTATGAAAACTGCATGGAGAAGAACGCTGAGATTTTCTTCAAGGTAATGCAAATAAGCAAAACAGAGTGGATAAATCCTAGCCAGAGGAGAAGCGGAAACGGTCTAATGATCGCGGAAGGGCTGTAAAAAGTTCTGGGCTTGTGAGTAATCATCACCATCCATTCGTAAGAAAGAGGAGTTGACCAGTCGATATAAGTATGTCTGTTATATATGTGACCCACGTAAACCCCAAGATCCGCTTTGTCATAAAGAAGGTCGGCGACGGCCCCTTTCCAAGTACCATTGTTAGCGAAAAATTTCCCAGATCCTCCGTTTAACGAAGCTAATCGGAGATGGATGGTGAAGTTGAATTGTTCCATCATTACATCCAACCACACCTTGTAGTATCCTCGGACTGCGCAGTAACCTTTCCCGCTTGGGAGCGGCTCCATTTCGAAGGGTCCTTTTGGAGACACTTTCACAACCCGGAGAAGCTTTCCATGAAGATTCTTTGTTGTATCTGGAAATAAATAGTTGGGATCTTGGAAGGCAAATTCTAAATTCAAAGGTTTTATTACCGGAAGTCCTCCGTTTGCAAATAACTGAACGGTACGGTAAAGTGGCTGTCTCACTTCACCCCGGTATACAATGCCTAGTTTAAACTTAATTTTTTGTCCAAAGTCATACGAGTTTAGTATGTCATCGCAATCGCTCTCACTTTTAAAGACGAATATAAAATGGTCCACATCTTTTCTAATAATGGGCACGTATCTTGGGGTCACCGTCTCAAACAGCCACTTTGGCAATGATGGCGATATTCTGCTGATATAAAACAAGGCAACTCCACACTGCACATGGAGGAATTTATGTACATCTCTGAGTCGATGGAATGTGATAATGCCATGGTCATCCCCATTCTTTTGTGCGATGTAATTTCCGGCAGATTGAGTATATTCAAATGGTAATAGTGAATTGGCCGATGCTGGTGTTGAAGTCGAATTATATTCTTGAATGTTAACAAAAAGCATTTCACATGAAGAAAAGTAGTCCCCTAAAATATGCCTTATTTTTAAAGAAACCGAATTTGAATTCCCTAAAGGTATTTCTAACAGAAGTAACATTACAAAAATGAGGGATTTCATTTTGTTCCTGTTTTAATATACACACATTTCACACACAATATGATTTTTTTTTAAATCTCATGACCCAAGTAGGCAAAGTTAAAAGAACCCTGTTCTATGACACGTTTGAAAATAGTGTAAGCATAACAAACTACCTAACTATCGGTTCCATTTTTGTCTGTGACAATTATAACGTTGGATTCGCCAAATAAGATCGTTTTTTTACCTTTGTTCTCATGTCTAAAAATCGAAGTCCATGGGATGGTGAACTATGCATGGGGTAAAAAGACGTTAAATATTTTAAACGCAAAAAAATATCCTAACTGGCAAATGGCAGTAATTGCCTATTAATATTTTGCTTTCAATTATACTCGGATTCTGTGATTGCTTAGTTTAAATAATGTATTAGGTTTTTAACGAAATGTCATTATTTTTCCATTTAAAGTATGTATTGAAGCAAAGATATTATCGAGTTCTGAAATGGAATGCACTTTCTGTTACCTTGCTCATTGTAATAAAGTTAGCATACTTACCTAGATATCTTGCTTTTGCGAGCTGCTACTAAATGCATGATCTCATGATGCATTTGATTTAAAATTCAGGTGCAGCACCTCTGGGAGCTACTGAATGCAAAAGTTACGGTTTCTGATGGATGACAATAGCTTGCAAAATAAACCTATCGCAAAAGTATATTGATTAAAAAGGCTTTTTCTCTTATATTTTAAATGCAAATCTGATTTAATTTTTCAATCGCAGAGTTTGAAGAAACAGTTACATAACATAAATTCGGTCCTTAGTTTAAACTGAAGAACATCCGCAAAGTAAAATTTTACGTTAATTGGATCGCATGGCTGCGGCTGCTAATCCAACAGGCGCCCGATAGCTGACATTTCCCATTATGTCAATTAACTGCCTTGGACGTTGTGTGATCCACAATTTTTGAATTTTCCCAAACCTGCACGCACCTTTCTCCCGATATATCTCAATAAATAATGTTATCAAGGACAGCAAAAGCCCAATTAGAAATAGCAGAAGTAGACCAATTAAATGTACAATTTGAAGCTTGGATGGCCCCTCGTCATTATCCATTTGAACAAACGACGCATTCCCAGGATTGAGACGCTGCCATTCCAAACTCTTCTTTTTTACTATGTTCATATCAGTCATTGCCCAGAATGCGGCTAATCCTCTTTCAAACATAGCCCAAGTGATTTTATTAAAATTCTGAGCGAAAATGGCACGCTTCTCCCATACCTAACAATCCAATAAAAATACAAAATTTTGCATAAGTAGATTAATTAAGTCTATAACATGGCACAATTTATAAAATTAAATTGGTAAGAATTATGGTACTACTTACATAGCCATCCTCGATAAAGGCAGTAGTATCTGTTGACGCCATAAATGGTGTACGTCCAAACTGGTCCGTAAAGTTTCTATAAATGCTATACTCTGCCACGGTGCCCCACATGATGCAACCAATGTCATGCGTCAGCCCTTCCTTCAGGCACCTTGCAGCATCAGCATACAGCTCTAACTTTTCAAATATATGTTTGTAAATCGGATGCTCAGATGTTGAAAAGATTGTATAGGAGGCTCCCCCTTTCCCCAGCACGTTCAAACCAGCCCGATAGTGAGAAAATGCTAACTCGTTCATGGTACCCGGCACCCAGGTGGTCGCAGGAAAAGCAATTAACGAGACCAGCTTCCCCCTATATGCCGTTGATAACACGAGTGCAAATAAGAGCCAAAACGAGATCATCATCCGAACAGGGCTTAATTTAATGATACACATGTAGCGGGATGCATCCTGCTCCAGAAAGGTGGTGAGCAAATATCGGATGGATGTTGCGTATGAGAACTGAACCGGGAAAAAATTCGAAACAAATCTTAAAGCAAAACAGATTGAGAGAAGGGAGAGGAGGAATCCCAGCCATAGTATAAGTGGAAACGGTCTGATGATTGCGGAAGGGCTAAAGAATGTTCTGGGCTTGTGAGTAATCATGACCATCCATTCGTATGAAAGGGGAGCTGACCAGTCGATGTATGGATGCCGGTCATATATGTGACCAACAAAAGGTGCAAGATCAGCTTTTCCATTAGGAATGTCTCCAGTTGCCCCTGTAAATGATGAGAAATAAAACGGTTTGAACAAATCAGCATTTTATACATTGCGCGAAAAAAAATCGAACTATTCTGTATACCTTGCCACGTGTTGTTGGGGAAAAGTTTTCCAGTACTTCCCTTAAGAGAGGCTAGACTGAGATGAATAGTGAAATTGAACTGCTCCATCATTACATCCAACCACACCTTGTAATATCCTCGAACTGGTCGATAACCTTTTCCATCTGGCAGTGGCTCCATTTCAAAGTTACAATTTAAAGATAGTTTCACTACTCTAAGGAGCTTTCCATGAAAACTAGCCGTCGTGTCTGGAAATAACGAGTTAATGTCCCGTATTGCCAAATCTATATCTAAAGGATTCACAATGGGAAAACCCTTATTTGCATATAGATCTACAGTTTTATAAAGCGGTTGTTTCACTTTGCCCCGGTATACTATTCCTAGCTTGAGCTTAATTTTTTGTCCAAATTCATGGGAAGTGAGTTTTTCTTCTGCATCGATTTCACTTTTAAAAACAAATATAAAATAGTCCACATCTTTTCTAATGATAGGAACGAATCTTGGGGTCACCGTCTCAAATAACCATTTTGGCAATGTTCGAGTTGTTCTGCTGACATAAAGCAGAGCTACTCCGCACTGACCATGATGGAGGAGTTTATGCACGTCCCTTAGTCTGTGGAACGTAACGACATCATCGTGGTCCCCATTCTTTTGAGCAATGTAATTACCTGCGGATTGAGTATATTCAAATGGCAAGACTGAATGAGCTGATGTATATGTTAGATTATGTTCAGGAATGTTAACAAAAACCATTTCACAGGAAGGGAAGAATTCTTTTAAAATGTGTTTTATTTTTAGGGAAACTAAATTTGAAATCCCTAAAGGTATTTCTAATAGAAGAAGTAGACTTACAAAAACGATGAATTTCATGATTGTTCTTGAAAAGCTCCGGGATAAAATATTTAGAAAGGAAGAACACGGTACTGTCAAGACTCAAGCAATGAAAGCAAGTTTACAGTATTCCTAGCAAGCAGTTACATTTTTCCTTGCCGTCTCCGGAAGGGGTCTAATTATTGGCAATAAGCAAATAGGTAGTTCGTTAATAATGTTGTTGTTGATTAGTAAGTTTTGTGCTGTCAATATCAATGTCAATGACAGTTTCAATGTCATTAGCGGTGGTGTTCTTCCCGTTGGTTAAAACTTAATACTAAAAAAGTACAAGAATTTCGATTTTTCTTTTTTAATTGACATTTGATACAGTTCCCGCTTAAACTAAGTAGCGATAATGGGTAGTAGATTGTGCAAATTTTACATAACATTTTCTCTGTCAAAAATACCGGAAAATGGAATGCTTTTTTGCATAAAACATGAAGATTTTTAATATTCACACACTTTACCGACACTTGGTTATCAACCTCGTTACAGTGGAAAACATCAGCTAAAGAGTTATTACTAATAATTGGATTGCATGACTGTTAATTGAATGGGCACATGATTGCTGTAATTTCCTATGCTTGTGGGTTGCGTTAAATGCTGTTTAATCCAACCCTTTTGAATTCGACAAAACCCACAGCGCCCACCTTTTTCCTTATATATCTCAAAAATTAAAGTTATCAAGGACAAAACAAGTCCTGTTAGTGACAGAAACAGGAGGCCTGTCAAATGCACAATTTGGAGCTTGGAAGGTCCCTCTTCATTGTCCATTTGAATAAAAGATGCATTCCCAGGATTGAGACGCTGCCATTCTAGATTCTTCTTTTTCTCAGCATTAAAATCGGAAATAGTCCAGAATGATGCTAATCCCCTTTCCACTATAGCCCACGTTATTTTATTAAAATTCTGAGCGAAAAGGGCACGCTTCTCCCAGATCTACGAATCCATAAAAATCATTCATGCATTTAACTAAATTGATCATTAAATTTCATGGGGTAGTATTACCTACTTACATAACCATCCTCCAAAAAGGATGTCGTATCCGTAGAGGCTTTGAAAGGGGTGCGACCAAACTGGTCCGTAAAGTTTCTATAAATGCTATACTCTGCCACGGTGCCCCACATTATGCACCCAATATCATGCGTTAGCCCTTCCTTCAGGCACCTTGCAGCATCATAATATGCCTCCATCTTTTCAAATATACGTTTGTAAACGGGATGCTCAGATGTGGAGAAAATGGTGTAGGATGCTCCTCCTTTCCCCAACAGATTAACACCTGCACGGTAGTGCGAAAATGCTAAATCATCCATTGTTGCCGGCACCCAGGTGGTCGCTGGAAAAGCAATTAACGAGACCAGCTTTCCCCTATATGCCGTTGATAGAACGAGTGCAAACAATAGCCAAAATGCGATTATCATCCGAACAGGACCTAATTTAATAATGCACATGTAGCGGGATGCATCCTGCTCCAGAAAGGTAGCCAGTAAGTACCGAACCGAACTTCCGTAAGTGAACTGGACAGGGTAAACTTTAGTTATCCATTTTAAAGCCAAGCAGACTGACAAAAGTGAGAGTATAAATCCCAACCAAAGGAGAAGCGGAAATGGTCTGATGATTGCGGAAGGACTGTAAAATGTCCTTGGCTTGTGGGTAATTAGCACCATCCATTCGTATGAAAGTGGAGTTGACCAGTCGATATGTGGATGACGGTCATAGATGTGGCCAACGCAGACCCCGAGATCGGCTTTATCGTACAGAATGTCACCTGTAGCTCCCTGCCAAGTCTTGTTTGGAAACAACTTCCCAGTGCTTCCTTTAAGGGAAGCTAACCTCAGGTGTATTGTGAAATTAAATTGTTCCATCATCACATCCAGCCAAACTTTGTAGAAACCTCGGACAGGACGATTCCCTTTTCCGTTTGGAAGCGGCTCCATTTCAAAGTGACAATTTGGAGCCACTTTCACCACCCGCAGGAGTTTTCCATACAAATTACGCGTTGTGTCCGGAAAGAGCGTGTGAATATTTTGTAACGCCAAGTCTATATCCAGAGGTTTCACAACTGGAAGTCCCTTATTTGCATATAGTTGTACTGTGCTAAAAAGGGGCTGTCTCTCTTCGCCCCGGTATACTATCCCGAGCTTAAACTTTACCTTCTGTCCGAAGTCATATGAAGTGAGTATCTCTTCTGCATCGTTATCCCTATTGAAAACAAATATGAAATGGTCCACGTCCTTTCTAATGATGGGGACGTACCTTGGGGTCACCGTTTCGAACAGCCACTTTGGTAAGGTTGGTGATATCCTGCTAATATAAAGCAGAGCTACTCCGCACTGACCGTGAAGAAATTTATGTACATCTTGGAGTCGGCGAAACGTAACGACTTCATCCTTGTCTCCATTAAATTGTGCAATGTAATTTCCAGCAGATTGAGTATACTCAAAAGGCAATAGTGAATTCGGCGGTGCTGCTGTCGACGTTAGATTATGTTCTCTGATAGTGACAAAAATTATTTCACAGGAAGGGAAAAAGTCATGAAGAATATGGAGTATTTTTAAGGACACTAAATTCGAATTCCCCAATGATAGTTCTAATATAAATATCCCGACAAAACTTATAAATTTCATTTTAGCTTAAAAAAATCAAGTTGTTTGTGGTGTAAAGTTAGCATGAGAAATCTTAAACTTAAGCTTAAACATTAATTGATGGATTGAGCGTTGAAAGGGATGCTCTCAACTGGAAGCTCTTTGTATTACTGAAGGGTCTAACAAAGTACAATTTGTGAATTACTGGATATTAATAATTACTGTTGACTATTGATTTTAGTAATCATTGCATTATCTGTTTGTTTTTTCCTGCCAATTTCAATGTATCATTCAGCAGCAGGGGTTTTTAGGAGGATAAAAAATTCATGCATGGGAGGTTTTTAGATGTGCGAACTCATTCTAATTGGCATCCTTCTACATAAGCTCAGCTAGCAGCATTAATGCCTCCCTCTCATTTTCTTGTCAATTATACCTGAAATTGTGTGCTTTAACTAGAATTTAAACGAGCCAATTATGCATCGTAGCTCATCGTCAGTTATTTACTAATTTTTATATCACTTATGATTTCAGCAATTGAAAAGTGTGTATCTTTCTGTTTTATAGAATGCTGTAGTTCGTTTTTCGAGTTCTTTCTAGTACATAATAGCCACCAATATACATAAATTGTGAACCCCGTGGTACACCGAATTATGAATAATTTGACCAAAATGACTTAAATGAACTTGGAGGAAGTTGTTTAGTTGTTGTTAATGTGTCATACCGATTCATCTTGTTGTAAAATGGGAAGCAATCATCCGAAAATACCTCCAGACATAAATCTTGTTGCTATTAAATTAGCAGTTATCCTTCCCGCTCATCGTTGTGACTTGGTAATACATACATACCTAGTTAACAACTTGATAGCCTTTTCCAGCAAACTTGACTTTTGAAAGCAGCTCTGTTGCAATCTGAATTTAAACATTTAGTTCAATCGATTAAAATATAGTAAATAACCTGAAATTATTAGGTACCTAAGTATAATTGCCGCAAAAGGTTTCTACTATATTTACAGCAAAATAATATCAACCCCAGAGCATTAATTTCAAGCATTTTCTTCCTATTTTGTTTTAGCCAATACGCCCCAGACTAGACAGGGAAAAGGAACATGCTCTGCATTCATATTTATGCGATTGCCCAATAATCCCGCATGCATCCTAAATTCCTACATGACCTTTTTTCCAAAGCCTAAAGCGTGTGATGATAAGAAACATGTTACTTTACAGAATTTATTACTGTACTCTGTCTCGTTAACGAAAAAGTTGCGTTACAATCCTACATTACATTCACAGATAATTACAATTCAATTCAGAAACAAATGCAATATATCTTGTTGCATGTTCTCCTGATGATAATTAGGCAAACGAACGTCGAACAGGTTTCGAGTTTTCAAAACTATGAATTTAAAAAAGAAAACTAATTGAGATTGAGAACAAAAAATGCTATTCGCGGTTCTCTTGGTTAGACCTATCTATGCAGTATGCTTGTGCCATTTTCTGACTTTGCCATTTTTAACAATATCATGTCCCCTTTAAGTAGCCACGAACGAACTGCTGAAGTCATCCCTTCAATTTGACGTTAAAGAGAGTGCACATTAAAATTCTAAATTCGATTGTCGATTGCATCTGTTCCTGTAAATTATGTCATATTTTTGCATCCCCTACCCATTAATTAATAGGAACTACATGTGCGCCCCATAATGCCACTGGATATATTGCGAATTTCGAAAACCAATTATAAATGAGTCAAAGAAGTAAAATATGCGCGGAGTAAATTTTTGCATATTGTCAATTGTTTTACAATCAGAGTGTATAGTGTATCCTTTTAATCTATAACAAGTTTTGATTTGTTACTGCCGACATTTTTGTCATCTGACATGTGTTCGTCCCAAATCTTTGAAGCGTTGTCGTTGTAAGTTGATATAGTAGATTACTTGGTTTTATAATTTTTAACAATAATTTTTAACAATTTGCAAATTTTCTTCAAAAAATGCAATCATCCAATCGCTGTTACTGTCAAAATATTTGCATTAGTGATGTCATCCAGTGTTAACCATGCTTCGTTCTAGTAGCCTTTAGCTGACCATGCGACCTGTTTGTA
>JAQGAI010000858.1:0-17136 GCA_034696905.1 Lepidocyrtus violaceus
ACGTCCGTGTGAAATAAAGAAAGTATAGACCCTAAAGGGTAATATATTTTATCTCTTATTAAGAGACTATATAGCGTTTTGGTCATATCGCAATACTAACGGTACAATTTCTTGTACATTCTCTACCGACCTAAGTGGTGTCTCCAACTTTTAATATTATTTTCTTGGCCTAGTGTAAGCCACATCTTACTACCTGTTTTTTTTACATTTCGTGATTATTTTAAAGTGGTTTCATTCAATTGATAATTTTATTCCCGAATCCAACCAATCAATACAACTTCCTTGTGGACACCTCAGCCCCAATTTAATCTCAATCTCGTTAGGTTGTACTACTGGCTAATCATACCTTCAAGAAAAAGAACGTATGCGGCTTCCACAACTCTTTAGCTCTAGGTTCGTTTTTTTTCCTGTCTCCCCATTTTTTTGTTGTTTCCCTGTCTTATTATTTCTACAAAACATTTTGTCTGGATGTCTATAGAACAACATATCAATCCGTCTAACCAAATACTATAGAAATACACTACATGCTACAATTTTGATTAAATATCACGTAGTGAAAAGCTTTAGGGTACATAGACAAGAGGGTAGATAAGGATAAAAACAACTTCTTCAAAGTCGGTGACATACTTTCTTTGTCAATTTTATTTTCATTAGATTATAATATTCTATTTCAAAAACAAAGAGAAAGTACCCAAAAACATTTGGGAAATAATTTCGTAAATTATAAGAAAGGTATTATGAATTTTCCAACGTTTGACGATAGGTTGCAATGATACCTAGAGGGATACAACCGTCAAAATAGAGTCAACCGCAAGGACACGTCTAACTTGATGACATTTTTGATTGCATCGTATTAGCAAAATTTTCGCATTCCTTTGGTACATAGTAAAGGAAATGTGATTTGAAGAACTTGCCTGTGCGTGATTTAGGAATTGCTTTTAGCATATTGTACTCTTTAATAAAAGAAAGTCGAGGATTTTCTTTGATCGTAACCTCCTCACTTAAATTGAATTTCCCAATAGACTAAAATAAGGATGAAAGACGAACGATTTTTTTCTGCATAATATCAGCTAAATAATAAGATACTCCACCTCATGCATGCATAATAAATGACGGAGGCTTTTCTGGAAAAATATTATTTTTGCCTGTGCAACCGACATGGAACCAACAAGTTCACTTTTTTGAGTCTCTGTCAAAAAGTTTAGGTTTGTTTTGGCTGGAAAAATTAGAAAACTCACGTAGGTATGATATATGCGGTATGTAGTACACTTTTTAAAATAGCATTTACAGTACTAGAAATATTTTTGTATAAACTATTCTTAAATGTTTTCCAATTTGTAAGTCTGCGAATTAAACTTTTTTTTAATATAAAATTTATGCATTTCAACTGGGTCGTATCATGGGCATATTTAATTTGAAGGACTGTACTTCTTATAACGCATTTTAATTTCTTGACTGTAATTATTAGAATGGCTCAGGTATCCATTGTATAACTGCACTGGTTGATACAAGTTAAGCTATTGCTCGTATTCGTATCATACACGATGACGAAGTTTAAGACGACTTCATTAGGAAATGCCAGTGTAATAATAGCTAAGCGTATTGGAGGACTGCTTCCTGCTATAAATAATTTTTCAGAGGAAAAATGAAAGAATCTTACAATGCCCCAAACCGGAAGTTTCTTCCACTAATCAACCCTACTTGTAATGTATTGAAGACTCGGAATGAAATGATTTATGAAAGATGAAACGAAAGAAAATTCCCAGATACCACTCCGTAAAACTTACTACATAAAACACGTGTATCTAACAAATGTAAGCATATAAATACAGGTAACTAATTTTGGATATAAAGGGTAAAAAATATTTGTTTATTCAGGTCCAAAAATTCAGGGTGAAATCATGTTTATTTAAGTAGACTCCTTTCTAACTAAAATTAGAATTTAGGCACTTCCATATGAGTGATGTCAAAATGATATATAGACCTTCCGTATGAAAATAACTCCTGACATTTTACAGATGAGAGAAATGATCTTTGGTTCCATCCAACTCGTCTGTATTCATCTCTCTAATGCAATTTCACGAATGGTTAAATCACGAGTTTGTGTGCATGCCTAAACCTATCTGATCCTCAAATCTCCAGTGACTTAACTTTTATTTTAACCCTTGGCTAGGTCGAAGTCAATCTAGTGAAAACGACTCCGATTATACTTATTACAAATTTACTCAAGCCCGGCCAGTTCAATGTCAAGTCTGCAGGATTGCCGAAACTTGTTTAAACATCTGAGGCACCTCTGCCCTACTTACGTAATGCTCGTTTCGCTACATATTCATATTCACAATATCCACCTGCTAAATCAAATCCCACTCCCAATACCTATCACAGAAAAGACTGTGTAGAGCAAGGGAAATTAAAAATGTCAATGCCTTGTCATTCAGCGTTGTTTCCGGAAGGTATGTTGGCCTCTATTCCCATAGTGGAATTAGTGAGTGAAAGACAAGGTCAACTGCAGAAAAGATTCACGAGAAAATTTCAAAACAAACATAACTATACACGTATGTAGGTAGGTTTGTTTATGCAGGTTTTAGAAATCGTAATTGGAAAACGATTCCCGTATTTCCCCGCACCTTTGTATACTTGTTTATTTTATTGTGTACTTTGGGTTTTCAGACTTTACAGGAACACTGGATAACAAGGCGGTTTGAACGCGTTTGGCAATTTTAGATTAGATGGATAATGCTAGTCCGTGAAGCGTTCCAATGATGCCTTTACCTGGTACATGTTTCAAAATCTTCATTCCCCACGGCCTAGTTTACAGGTTTTGCATGCTATGAATACGGTTATTCAGCTTTCAGTTTCGTATCTAACTAGTTTTACGTAGCAGATTTTTTTACGCAGTTTAAAAAAAATAGCTGCTTTTAACGTTAATGAAACACTATTCTAGATAAGTGAAATTAAAGATAATTCATTTGTAAATACCTCATTTTATTTTTAATCCTAATTCTACCCACTTATACAAATCGTAAAACTATATCCCAGGCGTAGGTAAACCTGTAAAGATCCGTGTCAGGCTTTACTTCTTGCAATTAGTAGCAGGCACTTGGCACATGGGATTTCTTTTATTATAGATTGTAAAAGGGAGTTAGCACGTAAAATGCAATAAAGCTGTACTTGAGCTCTTCCTCAGAAGTATCCTTTTAAAGAGAATTTACCTTTTAAAACACTATCGAGTGCCTAGAATTTTATTCATCATAACCGAAAGACGCAGTATTGAAACAAAACCGTAAAACCGAACCCCGTGTTTGAAGATAAAACAACCAACAATAAATTAGAGCTGTGTTGACCTCGACCCACATGCTTTGTGGAATGCAAAAGCACAAATTCAATTGCAAATATGATTAGATATACATATATGTCAACAGAAGTAAAATTCACAAGAATAAGTAAATATTTTGACAAAAACGAGGAAAAAAATATAAAGGGGAAAAAAGAGGTCTGGCTATAACTAAATAACCGGATGAATGGGCTCGTACAATAAATTAATACACAAAGTCAGATCCAGATTTTTCCTAAATCCTATTATTTTAAAATAAAGTATAAAATGACAACTCCCAGTTAGTTTGTATATTTATACTCTGGAACAAAGTAGTATAAAATTGGATTTGCTGTTGCAACATCCAAGTTCCTTAATAATAAAAATGCTTACGAAGCTCGGAAATTTTTCCAGTTATGTTCACTCAGCCTTCATTTATTTGTTTTAAAATATATGTAGGTACGCATACCAGAGTAGTAGAGGTGGGGAGTGGGGAGCTCTTGTCTTTGTCTAACGGCTACCTAACCTGTGCCAATCGGCGAAGCTCGGAAGTCTTGAAGATGGTGCCTGTTGAAGCTTATCATGGGTTTTTACAAACCTTCGAAAATATTTACGGAGGCAAATGTTAGACTGACGACTTAGATAGCAGATAGATACCCTAACATTGACTACCTATACGACAAATGCTAATCCATTGGCGTTTATAGTCCCTTGCGTCGTAACAGGCAGCGTCCTGTAATGTCTAAAAACGAGCCTTGTCCCACTACTGGTCATCCATCATTAGATTCTTCTTTGGCTCACCTCTACTACCTAGAGACTATATTAAAAACTTTCCCGGAAATTATATACGCGGCTCTGTTGTCTCAAGTTCAATATCTCTACACGCTTCATTCATGTAGACTGCGTGTGCATAAGTTACCTGACTAGTCAATTTTCATTTGAAATTAAAGAAGCGTATAACGAATTCTGCCGTTTCATTATTTTTACTCCAAGCTTCCATTTTTCCATTATTCCATCCTGATGATTATTATTCTAACTTAATCTTGATGGCTTGATGCTACTAAAAGAGTCCCAAAAAAACTGAGTTCGCAATCTTTTATTTCAGCTCATATATACAGCTCATATAGCTGCCAACACGCATCGCACAAGTCAATGTACATTTCCCCGAAATAACTTTGATTAAGGACACACAAAGGCTCTTTTATTCAGAGGTTAGAGGTATGAAATTGTACCCCTGCCCTGTTTGAATTATGAAAAGTATAAGCGCAGACAAAGGAGCAGACTATTTTGTAAGCACACATGCCGTGATAGCATTTTTCGTTCATTTCCATTCTATCAGACCCACGCTTTGTGTGTACTCCTCATATATTTTAAGCAAATGCTTTACATTTTGGCCACATTAACCCACCCAATTCGCAACCCTAGGAGATCATGTGAATGGAGGTTGAGCAAGTTATGTTTTGTGCGAGATACTCACAATGCAAGCAAAGCAAGCCTAAGAATAAAAGAAGGGAAAGCACTAGCATCAGTGTGCTGTGGTAAATGGGAGAGATAGCGGTGTGGGAATGTTTTGTGTAGTAGAGCACCAGTTGCCTTTCTTTCACTGGATTTTTTCTCCTCCTGTCACTTTCACAAGCACAGGAAAATATTATATTACACACATGCAATGCAAGCATTGTGAATTGTGAAATATTTGACAGCCTTTGAACACTCATTTTCAGGTCTTCTCATTCAAAACGGTATCATATTGTTCTTGGAACAGGGAGTAAAATTTCTTTCCTTTTTAGTTTCGTTAAGGGAATGAGTTCCGGTGAAATAATTTATGTTTTTTGGTCCATTCCTTTGCATAAATGGGTTGGTGTTGGTGGGGAGGCTGTGTAGACATAAAAGAATTTGGGTGAATATTTTTTTTTAAACAAAATTGGGATAAATAAAGATGTATAAAATTGTCATATTCTTATTGCATTTTCAAACTTTTCACGTAGTGTGTTTATTACTCAAGCAGAATTTCATGCAGCTACGTAGGTAGGTTGCTTGCAAAGCATAAATGTTATGAAACCGACTGACTACTTTATTTTTTTTTGTTTTCTTTCTCTGTCAAAAATCCACTTTCACTCCATCCTGATTTTTTAGTACTAAAAGGGCCTTCAATGGAGTTCTTGGTGGATGTACGTCACGTCGCGACACTGACCGCCAGTGGATGCCCATATGATTTCCGCATTAAGATATGTGCACATTTTTGCAAAGTTTTCCTTTCAAGATATATCCTTCCGCCGTGTTACAACATTTCATTTTTGGAAAAGGGAAAGGAAATGGTTTTCTTCTTTGTAACATTCTTCCATCACATGGCTCATGTTTTACGACCCCAGTGCAGTAGCTAAAAACCCTCCGCTTTCAATAAGTTTTTTTTGAGATAGCAAAGAAAAATTGAAGAAATACTAACAATGTCTTTAGTATACACATAGAGACCTCTTGTCAAGTCACATCAAGTCACACTAATCAATAACATCAAGCGGAAAGAAAATGGCTGAACTCATGTGGAACGGTATAAATAAGAACTCAATAATTAACCACATATTTCCAAGTTACATGGTCGACAGTTACGTGACCTCTACAAAAGATAAAAAACGGTCGGGAATTTCAGTGGAATACAAAATGTATAATGCTCCTTTTATAATTGTTTTGTTTTCCAAGGAACAAAGGAATACCACCCCAGTTAGATTTTTGGACAAAAATAAGAAAAGGAAAAAATACTGAAAGAGGACAATTAGGGACCATCATTTTTAGAAGCAAAGAGAAAATAGTCGATAGTAACCTATGGATAACGAGGCAAGAATTGCTAGGTCTACTGAAATTGTGCTCCACATGAGTGGCTTCACTAATAAGTAATGAAATTCGAACAGTTTTCCTAACACTCCTTTTCTTTCTTCTTTCAATGTTTAAAAACACTAAAGAGTACTGCTTTAGCTAAAAATAATCATAATTATAATTAATAGTGCCCTGTTGTTTGTAATGAGCTTCAGCAACAAAAAATGAGTACCGTTTTTTGTGAAAGCAAACTTTTTCATTTTATGATGATGCGCAAGTTGATAATTATGTACATATGTATGTTTACGTTACTTGCAACAACTTTAATTGTCCTCCAGCGTTTTTTTTTTCGGAGGATGTTTTTGGGAGAGTTCATTACAAACTTTGTTTCTAGCTCACTCAATGTAACTTTTTTTAGTCTTCCGTTTTTAAAGTGGATAGGTAGGTAGAGGGGAAGAGAAAATCTACTGCTTGTTTTTCCTTTCTCCTCTTGATTCTCAGATAATGTAGTAGGGGCACTGTTTTGAACATTTACTATGCCAAAAAAATACCTACCAAACATGGGAAGTTATGTGCGTTATATCTAACTAGTTTATTTTACTACGGAGATGTAAGTTAGTTAAGTTAGTGTGAAACTGGAGTGGGGAATGATTTATGCAAAAAACTGAAATTGTCTGATTCTTTCGTGTGATGTGTGTGGTATGGTTTTTAGAGCTTCTTATTAAGCCATATAGAATGCATGATGGCTTTCCCCCTTGACTATGACGAGAATGTGCTCAATGCTTTTCAACCGTGTTGATCTGAATATTAAGCAGTAAGCAGGGGAGGAAAAAGAAGGAAATAGAGGAAGCTATTCATCCTGTCTGATCTGAACTTTTTACGAGAAAAATAGGAGAAACCAGAAAGGGAAAAAGTAGTACGGGATGAGGAGAAAAAAAATTGCTTCGTGGGTGGGTGGTTGTATGCATGGTCAAATATCTATAGAAGAACTCCTTCAGTAATCTACGTATAGCAGGCAGCAGCAGCATCACTACTAAACCAAGCCATGCAACGAACACTAGTTTACGTAACTTTGCATAGTGAAAGCGAATAATCCAGCGATTTACCCCATTTCTACCACAGTAAAAGCCATAAAAAGTTGGTAAACTAGGAGGTGCGCTCTGCCATTAGGCCTTCATGGTAAAAAACTACGGAACTTAGATAAAGGACCAGAGAGAGGAAAGTCTATTCTATTCAGCCAGTCCATTTTCCTCTCCACCATATACATAGATGAATAGATCGTGAAGGAGCGAACACATTCTATTAAAATGACTGTTTAGCTCTTGTGATGGAGTAGCGGAGAGTGAAGGTTGATGTTGATGGTTGTAGAGACAATGCCTCGGCTTATTCATGGTCGTTTTTTCTTTCCATCTTCCTGGTTTTTCTTTGGAAACTGGTTCAGCTTTTGTTGGGGAAAGGGAACCAAAATAACATTTAATGAATGGGGGGGTAAAGGTGAAGGTAATTGAAGGCCTTTATAATACTATACCAAGAGGGAAGCCATTGCATCTTTGGGTCATTGGATAATGTAATTTATTTTTTGCCATTTCAAATCCTCCTATTCTATTTAAAATTTCAAAGGTTTAATATTAAAATGGGAGCTGATCATCGATTCTTCATTTAAGAAGCATGTGGGCCGGGAGACGTGGATATACAAAGTTTGAAAGCAATAAAATTCAGATATATTTGCGAAATCTAACATTTTTAAACAGTGCACTCTGTCTAGTCTAGCCAAATAAGGAGAGCGCTGGTTTACATAAAAAAGTCATAAAAACTTACGTACCTAACACATTATCCGATTCTCAACTCAGCATTCTAATATTTATTCCAATCAAATAAACAAAGACAGTGGTGGGTCCTGTTATATACCTTTCATCATCCTTGCCATGAAGTAGAAAGCTAAACACAAGCTGCGTTTTATATTACCCTTGCGCGAACGAATATCTACCAGAAGTTGATGCTAATCTCAGTTGAAGTTTTTCGTGTGCACAGAAGAAGAAAAAGTAAAATTGCAAGTGGCAAATTAAATGCTAAAACCTCTAAACATTTTTTTTTTCAAAAAATAATGCAGAATTGTAGATAAAACTTTCATTTGTGTATACACACACCGCACGTGCATTGCCACTCCGTTTTTTTTTTGCAAAACCAGAACTTCGTAGGTGGTATGGAACGAATAAAAACCATGTAGAAAGCGACCAGACCCACCGACCCAATATCACAAACAGTAGGAATGCCAAACTGTTCGTGTTTTATGGCAGTTTTTCTTTCCACTTGACATGTAAACGGATAATAACAATGCTGTTAAAGGGAATGAGACGTTTTCTTTTTTTTTCATGCGATAATACTGCAGCCTTTCACTAAGGTCTAACCGTTTTGTTCCCAATCCCAATGCTGTCGCATACATGGGAGAAGTGTTTCATTCCACCGCATTCATGCATATCTCCGAACATGTGAGCATAATATTAGCACATGAATTTCTGCTAGGATAATTTAAGAGAGAAAAAAGTTTATTTCCCACCCCCTTTTCCCTCCCTAATTCATTCGGCATTATTCCTAGAGATGTTGGGATAAAAATAATAAACAAGAACAAACAAAAGTCTTCCCATTTTGTACACTACCCAGTTGGATTTACCTTACAAAGTCATGGTTTAATACATAAAAATAACCTACTTTAGCATATGCTGTTAGGTATGTAATTTTTGTGATGATAATTTGTTTCCTATTTGTTGTAAATGCTCTAATGACTCAATAACACGATATTATGAAAGTTATATAATACGATATAATCTTGCTTTCTCCTTGAGGGGGTGGAGTGAGTGCAACTAAGAGTAATGTGTATCATTTTATCTCAGCACTTTTCAAAACGCAATTTCGGGTTCCCCACATTGTTATCCAGTCCGTGCTGCATGTAGTGCAGTTGACACAATGACATTATTTACATGTTAATGACATGACATATGAGAGGAGGTGGAGGTGACATTGAATTCATTGCTTTCCCCTGTTGTTTGTGTAGGTTATCTGTTCCAAATGTGCGCTTTTTTATCTCTGGAGTCGATGGGGACAAGTAGGAGTGAGCGATGATGCTGATGTTTCACATTTCTCGGTTTTATGCTCCGTAATATTTTGATAAAAATGGTTATAGGTAGGTATACATACATACCTTCGAATGGCATGATTCCATAGTCTTATCTACAAATTGAGCTCAAACCGTGTCCTTATACACGGAGCACTTTGTTTTCCCAGAATTGTATGGTTATTCTTGATAGCACAATATTTCCGCTTGAAAAAAGTTCCATTCATCCTGATTCCTTCCACTTAAACAAAAACACTCCCATACTGTTTCATTCAGAGTTTCTTGTTATTTCCCTCATTCCATCATTATGAGCATGATCATACTCCATTTTCTCCTATTATTGTTGAGGCCAGGTATATGTACAAAATAGTGTATGGCATAGAAAGCACAATGCCGTATGGCTCAAGTGTAGTTAGTTCTACACCATTGTCATTATTATTATGGTTATTACTCCCTTATTACCCGATTTGCATTTTTCGACCTTAATCTCCCTCCCTTCGCGGAAAAGCAATCTGTTTTACTGAATGATAAGAATCTCCAAAGATTGGAAAAGGAAGGAGGAGGTGAACTGGGGAAAGTTTCAGACAACAAAAGAAATAAGTGGAAAGATACAACGAAAACAATCTTTTCTTCCAAATGAACAAATTGTCCATTAATGCCGGTGGGCATTATGTTCTTTATATCCATATTTATCAGCTCTTCTACTCAAATATGTAGCGAAATTATATAAGCATCTTCAAGCATATATCCCGGAAGAAATTAAATTAATTATTTTAGGATTACTTGAATTAAATGGCAAGTGGTAATTGGCTAATTGCAAAACAAATTGATAAATAGAAAAACAATATTAGCTTTAATTTTAATTTATAAGCAAGGTTGGAGGCGATGTATTAAAGCATAGCGAATTAAAGTGACTTTGATTAAAGTAAAGGCGGAAGAAAATCTGAAAGTCCCACGTGTGCTTCTTATTCTCTCTCTCTAGAAACAGCTCAAATTCGAAGAAAGTAAATCCCAAAATAAAGTAAATTTGCGAAATTGTGTATGAAATCCTGTGAAAGCATTATGAATATCTGATCAAAAAGATGAAAGGATGATGGATTATATATTTGTTCCTAAAAATGTCTCCAAATTCTAGCATTTTCCTTATGTATACGAAGAAGGCTACAGAATAAAGCAATTTAGGGAAAAAACTTGGTATTGCCTCAAGCTACAGACTGGAGTAGGTTCCAATCTACTTTTCTTTAAGAGCCACATACGTGGAAAATCTTTTCCTAAAAATAACTTCAACTGGAATGTTTTTTTTTGTCTGGAACATTCAAAGATGGGATTATTAGTATAAACTCCTTCCTTCTAAGTTAACTTTCTTGCTTGTTTACTTCTCGTTAGAAATGCTACAAGCATGAAATTGCACTGTAGTTTCACTTATATTTTCAGGGGAGACCTTTAGGTATGAAAGTTAAGTTTTGCAGGTAATTTTGAATGGTATTGAGTCAAGCACTACTCAATCATGTTACTTCCTGTAATAAAAGTCCGTTATGGAAGAAGGTGTCTCCGTAATTAAGGTAACAAATCAAGAGGACCGTGGGCGCACATGTGGATGAAGCTTGCTTTTTAAAGGCAGCCTTGTTTCTACTTTAATAAAAGTTTCCCCATGAAAAACTTACAACAACGACTGTTTTTACGCGATGACTTTTTGTTGTAAAAATTGGAATAGGAAATTGATGGCTCATTCTGATTGTAACATTTGATTATGGAGACCTTTAGTCCATAACAGTTTGCCTCGGAATAAAGTGCATATTAGGAAGAGAAAAAAACTTTGAAGCAGCATGAATATCAAAGTAAAACTGATATTACGTGTAGCACCCAAGTCAGGGCTAATCTAACAACTCTTCCAAAGAAAAAGTTCTTTTTTCGAAAGGAAGAATATCAAGTGAAAGTACTAATTTTGTATTATTTATGACTAACCTTAAGTTTCCGAGATGGTTATGAAGTTGAAGTTTAATTAGATAGCTATTCACTCTGCATGAGTGGGCTTTCGCTATATATATGCCATTAATAAAAAAGTCGACGACTTGCATTGACTTTCTTTCCCCGCTTAAGATTTAACTTAACCCAGGCTAAAAATCAATATCTGAAAATGAACATGAACGTGGGGAGACAAAAGGGCTATACGCATTTTAGCTTTTTGAAGGAGCTATCTCAATACCCCATAAATCATGAATGCAATTAAAACGATTGTTTTCTTTTGATTTTCCAGGATCACCGGTCCAAACATTACAGGAGGAAGGGGGCGAGGGGAAGCCAGAACCTAATTGAAAACTAAGTACGTGCATTGCATCTCATCTTTTTCCCTTCTCAACCTGCCCAACCTCAAAAGGAATTGATGAAAAAGGGCTGCTTCCTTCCCCGTTAATTACATTCAACTTTCTTTCCCTTCATTTAACAAAACGGAGAAAGCTCGTAATTGCCAACACAATTGAATTTTGAGGAAATACAGTAAAAAAAGTCATTTCCCAACTAATTATCCAGAGTGAAAGCAAATATAGAAAGGGGAACTGAATGAGTTGTTTTTCTTTCTCTCTTCTTAACCTATGACGAATAAAGACGTAGAGTTGAAGGACGACTTTCTCAATCACAGTGACTCAAATATTGTTTCTATTCCTTCAAGTATTGTATCCAGGAACATTCATCATTTGAATAAACAACTGTACCAAAGCAAGTGACTGGAATGGAATGAAGTAAGGACAGTCTCCTTTTCGAAGCGGCTATATTAAGGAGAAATACTCATCATCTCATCTCAAACACAGAAAGTCTAACAAGTCATTATTCCTCCAGACATTAGATAATGGTAATGAATTCGTAAGAAAATTACTAATTCTCCGGTACTGTCAACAGCTTTAGGCAATTGCGAGGAAATAAATGGGCTGACTTAACTTTCATTACGAAACGCATATATCTCTACTTATGATTGCAAAGTATGCATGGAACTCTTACATGACTTTTGTGAGGGGGCAACGGAAAGACCTCTTCTCTCTTGGAAAAGAACAAGGGAAGATGTTGACGATGTCGTTTTTCTGTTGTAGTAGTAGCTCCTCTACAACTTCCTCCAAGACTTGAACTTCAAAGGGGAAACTTCTTTTTTTAAAGATAAGTTAAGGCTTTGCTTGAGGCAAGCCATTTGTTTTGAGTTCCAAGAACAGTGACCGACTGACTGCGAAAAGATAGATAGCATCCATTTTAGTTGAGTGCTAGCCAACAGTAAATAACCAACCAGCCGTATTCATTTTGATTAATATGTCTGTTTCCACCAGTTCCTTTGAGAGGGCTGCAACAAAAAACTCCCATCATTAAAAAGCCCAAGTTTTTCATGTGTGCGTTCATTAAAAAATTAGAAATAGAAACAAGTTGTATTTCTTTCAGGGAGGAACACTGAAAATGTGAAATTGAACGGAATTGATGAGCTTCGTCCTTTCATTCAAATGAGCTCTATTCATAACTTGTGGGAAAATTGGAACAGGAAGCACAGTTTCATTTTAGAATCGCTTTTGTTAATTCATCATATCATTATTATCATCCGTTGTAAACTAACATAACCTACGGAAGTACTTACTTATCTTCAGTGATGATTCCCGGGAGCCCATGTATAAGGTACAACTAACTGCGTAACACATTACCTCTACTACAATGAAGAATGTTAAGGGAAGTGAAAAAATTGTGAAATTAGTGGTTACACAATAAAAATACAGCCTAATTATTACGTGCCACTAACCACTAACATTAGAATTAACCTCAATGGTCAGCAACTTCCATATTCCTCATTGTTAGTTTTCTCTTGTAAATTCATTCATGACTATGACTAGTGGGATCTCGTAAAACTTGTAACAGGTAATGATAGTGTGGCTGTAAAAATGACTATGCTAACCAAGCACAATCAACCTAGGAGTGAAAGTGAAAGCAGACCTGTTTTGTGAATTAAACGTCAATTTAGTTGCACGAAGCATTTAGCAGGAGTAGCCATATATAATAGTAGTGCCAGTGCCGTTTATTTTTAGCAACGCCCGTGCTACTATGCGTAGTGCTGATTATACTGTAATGGGCGATGATGGAAGTATCCCAAGCAGTGATGGTGGGGCTACAAGTATGAGCACATATTTCTCCATGGGAGAAGGGGAGAAGAAGCCTCTGGCAGTGACCGTAACTTCCGGTAGTGATGAAAGGAAGGAACTCACTTTTTCAAGGATGGCTGCCACTCTAATTTCCTCTTCCACGAGTTCTTTCTCCCCCACCACTACCGCTGCGACCTCCTCATCCACCTTGTCGTCAATAACGAAGCGTTCAGTGGATTTACTGGAACATGGGTTGGAAGAGCAAGAGAATTTTGCAAGGCTGGGGAATTCCCTAACTACCACCGCAGCATCTTTCTCACCACCACCAGTTTCTTCTTCGAGTACAGTAAGCATGGATAGATGGATAAACAAAATGAATGAGACTGTTTCCTCTACAACATCAAGCAGTAGCTTCACTGCTGAGCTTTCTTCACGTCTTCCTCGTGTGATGTCTTTGGTAGACCCGCAAGGAATTAAAGGCCCGATTTCATTATCATCATCGTCGGCCCTGTCATCATCTGGTGGAGCTGATTCAATCATGGTTGCAGATGAGTCTGAACGATCTGCTACCACAGATTATTTTAATAATAACTTTAATAACAACTTCTCGTACTTTTTCAACGAGAGTAACATGACTGGGAATGCTACGGGGATGGATGACGATGCTGGACCTCAAAACTATCTTGCGCTACTTCTCATCGTTTTGCCAATAGTTGCTCTGTTTGGCAATGTACTCGTTATTCTGAGTGTTAAAAGGTAAGAAAAGCTGGGAAAAAAATTGGCAACTGTAAATCTCATAACCTTTTCCGACATTATCTTTGATTTTTTTTAAATTTGCCAACAGAGAGAGAAGCTTATGGAATGTCACCAACTACTTTATAGTCAGCCTGGCGGTTGCCGACAGCTTGGTGGCCTGTGTAGTAATGCCATTTGGGGTCTACATACTGGTAAGGTTTCAAACTTTGAAATTCTTTTGTCGTTTTTTCGTAGATGTTTTGCTTTTTTTATTTGTACAAATTGGAGTAAGTTTTTAAAAAAAAGTACACGTTTCAGAAAAAGATCGCTTTCTCATCTTGGAATTTTCTAATTTTAAGATTCATTACCTTTGTGCTCTTCACCATTGTCGTTAGCCCATCCACATTTTAATATAAAAAGTTGTTGTTAAAAAGTGACAACTTGTTTATGGAAAGAAATTAGGCATACTGAAACTGATTACGTGTCGTGTTTGTGCGTAATGAAAAAAAGTGTCTACTACACTTTCACTTATCTGGGAGGATAGGTCGGAAATGTTGACATTCCAAGAATGAATTTTTTTCCCGGAAAATACGCAAGATTTCTCTAGAACTGTCATCTTATTTTTAGCATCAAATTTACGAGAAGCGTAGTATTCCACTTTTAATTTGTGATTTCAGAGTTCCAGAGCTCAGACATCTCTTGCTTCCCTTTTTTTATTAAATCGTGTACGGGCGAATGTATTTTCATATGATGTTGTGTTTCACCTCATTTCAAGTTATTGGCCCTGGTTGTTCCGTCTCGTAAATTTTTTGACGTGGATGGCTGAAGCCTGCGAAACATTCTGTGTCACGAACGTAAAATAATTCTCACAAATTCATTGCTGGTTGTTGGAAACCGGCTACGTGTTTCCGTGTCGTTCATTGTCACTTACGAAATTGTATTAAGGGTGGTGGTGGTGGTAGTGCTGCTGGTAGCACAGTGTTGCCCTAGAATTCCCCTTTTTCATCTTCTTCAAAGGTGACAGCAACATGATTCATTGTGACTGTCACTGTATGAACAGAAAAAAACTTTCCCTTGAAATAAGTTTTTCACCACGGCCATGTCCCTTGGTTAGCCAAACCATGCCAGGACACATATTACGGAGAACTAACTTGGCTGTGATACTACTAGATGCACTTGCTATGCACATTTGTATGCTTTCCCTTTGATATAAATATAACTATTTACGAAATTACATATACCTACGCATATTTTTAATTTTGTATACGAGTTCTAGATGAGTTCAGTCCCAGAATAAGGATTCAGGGACCATATGCAAATGTATCCTCGTACAAAACTATTTTTAATAACTGCTTGGATGGAAGCGACTTCCACTAAAACTTATTAAATGCCATGAATTATAGGGTCCAATATATTCAGGAAGTGCATTAATAACAGCGCTTTCACCACGTTTGCAATCGGAACTTTCTCCCGTAAAAATATACTCGCTCTGCAGCCAAGACACTACTACAATCAATACAAAGCTAGCAGGCCAGCCAACAAGCCCAACTAACAACAGCATTGTCAGTCGTCTGCCAACAAGTTGACAAATGACATATGGTTACGACTACGACACTTTTTGGGTTGTTGTGTAAAAAAAATCTAGTTTTTTTTACAATGCATATCTCTAACAGCTAAGGCACATGCTATTACATTAGGTTCATCTTTTTGTATGGTGTGACGATGATGGTGAAAGGAGAAAATGAATTTTCTTGGAGAGATTTTCGTTCCGGCGTTCATAGAGCCTTGACTTCCCTAATATGTATTACATACTATCACACTCCCGACAGTCTCGACATTCCTCGTGGCATTCAATGTCCTTATTATTATATCAGCAGTACCTAAGTTCCTTAGTCCCGGTTTGCTAGTCAAAGATAAGTCGAATTTTATTATTTTGCCTTTATATGTATGGCAGTAGATTGCGTTCAGTTTTTTCCCTTCTGGTGTTGGTGGTAATAGTATTTCCACTACTTGCTACGAAAAAAAATATGTCTGGATAACAAATAGTTATATTATGTTGGAGGAAAATGGAGGAGAGCAAATCGACCCAAATATTTTTTATGGAGGTGCCTGTTCCAAAGTAGGGAGCTTTAATGCAATAATGCGTTAGCCATATATAGCTTTCTCCTCCCAGCTCCAACTCAGGCAAAAAGAGATCACCTCAGTTTAGTGCTTAAAGTTGTCCTTTAATCTTGTTCCTCACTGTGACTAGCCTCACTGGTCGATATAATGGAGGGAAAAGGACTAAAATTCAGAGTCATTCTGTGCCTGCCATCTCCTCTTTCCATTTTTGCGAGCATGTATACAACTTAGACCTTGTATATAAGTTGAATTCGAGTAGAAAAAAATGGGCAATCCTTGAGAAAAAAAAGTGGGGAAACTGATTGAAAAAGTTTTTAGTTCAGTCTCTGCTTTTCTCTCTGTTGTATAATATAAAAATAATGTGGTTCGAGTTGCAACGTGGAATAACTCACAATCAGCCCCAGTCCTCCCCCGTTGTTGTACTTTCTCTTTCTGAGAGGACATAAAATGCAACTAACTTCACCACGTGTAGAAGAGATCAGTAAACATTCGTCCTCATTTTTTACAATCAATGAAATGAACCCAATGGCCCTGCTTTTCTTTTGCATGCACTAAATGATCGGTCGAATATCAAAGTGCTTTTGTCACTGCCTATGTATCATCAATTTGGGCTTCCGAGTCTGAGGCACGACACAAGGCACTGATATTTATCTCCATTTTGATCAACCAAGGCCGCGTTTTGTCTTTATAATAATGCAGTGTTTATTTACGTATTTTCGTAAATAATTAAGTGGATTTTCACTGACGTAGTTTGAGAGGAGAAAAACATCAGGAGGAGCAGTAAATTATTGACAGACAAGTTAGGTAACTTCCAGCATGAAAAGTCAACAGAAAGACAGAAAGAGTCCCAAACGTGCAATGAAATGCTTAAAAAAAGCACTGTAAAAACGTATGAAATGACATGAGACATGACTTTTTGTGACTATAAAAAGTCTGAAATT
>JAQGAI010000859.1:0-17136 GCA_034696905.1 Lepidocyrtus violaceus
GCTAACAATGTACTATAATTTATTATTGTGCATCCCCAAGCATAACTATAACGTAATAGGGGTAAGAGGAGTCAGCGAACTCCTCCGGCATGATTATCAGATCATGGCCCTAAAACTATCAAAACAGTCCAAGCCTCATCCTCAGATATGAGGATTCCTTCTTCTCCTTGCTCGAGGCAGGACGGCCTCAAAATCATCCTCCTCGTGAGTCGGATCTTTAGCCATAATGATGATGATGAAGTTGAAACGTGCTTTATGCTCAAGACCATACCATCATATCATCCTCATATCATTATTATGCAAAATGTCAGAAAGGAATTTGCTCTTCCCTTTGTTTTTTTTACCCTCTTCACATCCTTCAAGGAAGAAACAAAACGAAAACAAATTTCACTCTTTGCAGCAAACAACCAAAACCAAACCAAGCCAATCTACATTTGACAAAAAAAGTTAGAGTTTGGGAGGGATGGCCGAAAAAATGAGCATGGTAACAAGGAGAAATGGTTTTGTTGTTCTTTTCCTTTTTTTGCGGTTTATTTTCACAAAAAAAAAATTTGTTTTTTGAATTTTTATCAACTCTTCTTGACGATGGTCAGTGTATTATTAACATGTAAAAAACAAACTTTTTTTAACGAGATTTTCTTTTCTTTTTATCCAAACATTCACCGTTTAATAAAGGGATGAAGAAGGGATTTTTTTTATCAAGGAAGAACAAAATTGTAAAGCGGATGTGCTTATTTTTTATTGCCCTTTTCGTTCCCCATCATTTTTACTACTACTGCACATTAGTTATTTTAAATATCCCAGGGAATATGGATAATGCTCATGCAAAATTGAGAAAATAAGTTGCTTTCAAAAGATGGAGAGGGACCGAAAAATGAAATTTAAATAAAAACGATGGGAAAAGAACGGTATAAAAAAAGACTATTTATGGAAGGGTATATTATGGTCAATGGCAAACTGATGGTGATGACTGCTTTTCAGGTTATAAAAAAGATATCGGTTCGGTCTGTGACGCTGATTTGAATTCATTTTGTTTCCCTTTTTATGTAATCACCCTCATGATCATGATCATCATCATTATTATTATTAGCATTTCAAGCAAGTTGGATTGAGGAGAGAACTAATGTGCATAACTAAGTTTCAAAAAATTACAGTTTAAAATGTACTTTTCTTTCTGCTTAAACGTATGAATGACTCTCCCAGTTTTATTCTAATGTGTGAGGTGATGCATGCGTGCGGATCTCATATCACGGTGGATTATTTCTCTAAAGTTTTTTTTTTTTCATTTTGCGTCTGGCCAGGCTGGGGTTTGTTAGTCCCAGCTGAACCTCTTCTTGGCTGAAGCTTAAAATTTATTACTGTATTAGGTTCGCGAACTATTCGTAAGAAGAAAATGCACATTACAAAAAATATTTTTTTATGTAAATTAGGATGATTGTAAAAAAGGAGCAGTACAGTACAGCGTTTGACTAGTGCCGTTTTGCTTGTTGCCCTTTCCTTACATATTATTATGATATGAGTAATTTGTGTTTGTTTCGGGGCTGCTCTCCAAAATGCAACAAGAACGGTTTGTTGGGATGGGTATATGGTGGGATCAGTGCAAATCTTTCAAACTCCCAATAAATTAAGAGCCATTATGCAAATGGAGTGGGTGAGCAGCGTAAAAAAAATATATTCATGAAGTTCCCTTCCTCCATCATCACATCACACTCATCATAAAGCATTTCATCCGAACAAATGAGATGGATTTTTGGATGGCTTGGTGAAAATGGACATTATTATAGTAAAACTGCATATTTTTTCCAAAAAAAAATAAACATATTATCCTAAAAGTTCTCACTCATCGTCAGCCCCCATTGCATTGCCCTGCCAAGCCAACTCACAACACAAACGAGGATGAGTTTTTTTTCTTTCTTTCTCTCTTTCTATGGGAAATAAATTATTCCTCTCTGCATTAGGTTTTTTTTCCTCCTTAAATGATTACCCGTTGAAAACTGGGATTTTTTATTACATAACAGGTGAACGAAAACTGGCTGAGCAATCCCTCATAATAAAATCAAGTTAAAGAGAAGGGAAGGAGCGTTTGAGGCTTTTGTCTGTCCCCAGTCATGATGTCATGATGAATCACAATCACAATCACAATGATCATCCTTTGAAGGAGAAAAAGAACTGCAGATTAACAAAGCGCAGTTAAGTTGTTAGGAAAAGAGGAAAAGTACTAATATACATATGAGCGTAGCATTCACCAAAAAGAAAATCTTCGCCAAATTCAATTCCACAAAATAAAATTTTTCGTTTTGTACTCTCCATCATCAGCATCCACATCCACGCATGATGACATGACTAAATGATTTTTTTCTTTTCGAGAAAAAGGAAGGATTCTTCCCACCACATCCCAAAAAGCATTCTTCACTTGTTTTTTTTTGCACCGCCGAGAAAACTGAAAACGTGGTTGGGCTTCCCTTTTTCCCAAATAGAAGCAATTGCATAACATAACATAACATAATACAATAAAACAAGCAGAGAGAGAGAGAAGTTCCGTTTCTTTTTTCCCCTAAAGTGCTCCGTTTTTATTATGCACTTTTCAAATCAAGTCGTTGTGCTTTGATGGATGGCTAAAAAAAATACATGTAAACGAAGGGAAACTAATGCAATGTTACGTAATGTAATGTAATGTGGATATATCTGCTTCATGCATTGCTTGCTTTCTTTGTAAGCAATAATCGTAATCGTAAATAATAAAAAAGATTTAATTTTCCTTTAAACGAGTAAAGTAAGATGGATCGTCATCACCATCATCATCATCATCAACAACATTAGTGGCGTTATAATAACGGATCCCTCCAAGTAAAATCTCATGTTTGAAAAACTTTTACTGTGAGAATTTTTCCGGAAAAGTGGTAAGATGACTTTGTTTTCATGGTGGAGGAGTAGCAATTTGGCCGTGAGATGAATGATGATGAACAGTCATGCAGTCTCTCGAGTTTCAGTGTTAATTTAATTATGTTTTCTCTGCAGTTGGGAAGAAGGTAAATAAATTACAATTAAAAAAGGGTAGCACTGCACCAGCTTATCATTCTTTTTCTGAGAGTGTATGAGCTCGAGCAATTTCATAATTTAGGTATGATGACGATGACTTAGACATGACTTGGTGTGGGACATTTTTTTCTTGCCCGCTCGCCTTCTTATTTTGTTTTCCGGAAAGTGGAGTGAGTGAAGACATGTGAACTTGACAAGGAGAAAAATGAAACTGATCCTTTCTTCCGTCCATTCTCCCTTCAAGAGAGAGAAAAAAACTTTAATTCTCATTTCCTCTTTTTGTTTCCACTTTACTATTCATTTTTTTTTGAGAATGGACATTTTTTTTCTCTCCTCCGGTCCGGTCGGCTTGTTACCGGTTTCATTACTCTAACAAAATACTCACTACACTTTACGTTTTACTTGGGAGGGAGGGAGGGAGGTTGGGAGGTTAGCTAAGGAAGGTGTAGTCCCTCCCAGGAATTGCAAGTGCGTGAAATCCTTTCATCATGAGACATTATATACATTAGTCTTCAGTTGAAGGAGAGGAACGAGCAGTGTCTCAAGCCGAAGACAGGAAAAAAAATTATACTTTTTTTTCTAAAAAAAATAACTAATTCGCTGAAGTGAACCAGCGTGAAAAATGTTGTACGTTCCGCAGCCTCTGCTACGTTGTGTTCCGGATTTTTGCGAGGAGTCAAGGAAAAAATGTCAGGAATTGACAATGAAAGGAACATAACATAACTTAGGTACGTTATGTTATGTTATCTACATAACCTGGCGCTGACAATGAAAACGAAGAGGGAAATATTTTTTTTCTTCTCGGTGGATTTTCCCCTTTTTCACTGTAAAATAAAAGGGTTCCGTTAGTTCCCATGTCGCATTGTTTAACCATTGTTAAGTAATAGTAGTGCAGATAGATATATGAGTTGAGTGTGTATTGTTACTGTATACTCTGAACGTTACCGGCCGACCGACAAGGCAATCCCATGCCACTCAAACAAAAAACAACGCAATTCATTTTCTTAGCGAGGAGAAAACCAACTCATTTGACTTGAAAAGTAAACATACAGAGACGGGGCATTTTTCTGTGTTTGAGCGTTTTAAATCTTTACTTTAAAAAAACTTCACCTTCTGACTCCTCTCCTGAGTGAGTCGGATAAGAAGGGATGGGATGCTGGTCTGATGAGACATGGACTATATGGCTTTTTGGCTCGAGCAACATAAAATCCAATAAATAATTCAAAATCATCCGATCCAACACATCCCCTCTCCCTTGTCTCGTTAGTTGGTTTTCATCTTTGTAAAATAAAATAACCGGGATGGAGAGACCCAAATCAAGACTCTTTAAAAAAATATATACTTTTTTTACCCCTTTTTCAACGAAGGAATTCGCCATTTTCACGAAAATTTTTGGGGAGAATAAATTCCTTGTTACACGTTTTCTCATGATAACATAAAAGTCAAAAGCCCGATTTAAACTTGAGCAAAATGCCAAATCTGCTGACGCCGATGATGATGATGATGAAGATGATAGGAATTAGGAAGGAACAGTAAAAATCAAGTTCCTTTTTTTCAACATTTTTCTCCTTCATGGTAATGCACACAGACAGACACACACACACACGAAGAAAACCATATCATCATCCTCAAACAAAAAATACTCACACGAAATCAAAACGAAGAAAAATTCGCCGAGAATGAGAATTTGGAATGGGGTGGTTTAGTGAATGATGTTGATCATGATGATATGGCTGTATATTTTTGCTTGTCGAGGTGAAAATACTTTTTTTTAGATTGGGTTGTTGTGGAATGTGATCATTGACTTTGTTCCTTTTTATTTTGGTTTGATATATGATTAGGATCATTCGAAAAGTTGTAGTAAAAACCAAAAGCCAAAAAAAGCTACATACATTCATGTTATATATTTATGTATGATTTTTTTTGTGATGTAACGTTGTTGCGTAATAGGATGTAGTAAAAGGAAAAGGGTGGAAATGGCAAGGAAGAAACTTCAGCCCTTATTTTTATACCCATTATTACCCCCAAAATGATAATCAATCCCGATATTTTCTGCTACATAAATCATCTGCAGCAGCATCAAACCTATATTTCATTTTCTTCTCAAGAAATTTGAAACATTTCAACGTCGTAATTTCTTCAAGCTTGAGTTAAGTCAAGGAGCAGAGGAGGAACGGAACGGAATTGAAGAATGAAAAGTGTTTCTTTTGTTGACGTCCACCTTCCGTCTTCCTCTTTAAAAAAATTCTCCGAAAAGAATAAAGTGCATCCTAATTTTTTTTTCGTAGTTGATGATGAGGGGTGATGAAAAAATGGCACGAAAATGCATAAAAAGTTTTCCCGTTCAATATATCTGAATTTTATTTTATGTAATATGGCCCAATGTCAATGTGGCGATTTTTTTTCCCTTCAACTTCTTGGAAGCCCAGGTGAAGTCCCACTATTGCCATCCATCTTTGTCAACTTGCAAAATTGCCTTGATGGCATGTGATAAAATGCACCTTTAAAATGCAATAACATGTCAAGGAGGAATGGCCAGAGTCAAAGTTAGATAACGAGAGAGAGAGAGAAAGAAAAAAAAACGTGATATTGATTGTCCCTATAAACAACAAGTCATGCAGATCAACCATTCTGATTGTTGAAAATGTGACATTTTTTTCCTTCTTCTTCTAAAAAGTTTTATTATGTAAAAGAAGAAGAAGAAAAACAATTTGGGAGTACTTATTTTGCATAGTGAAGCTCAGCTCATGATGATGATGATGACGATGAAGAGCCTTCCATTCCAGTTGATTAATGAGGGCTCAATCAAAAAAGAAGAAACATGTGGATCATCATCATCATCATCCTCCTCATAATATCTATCCAACATGGCTAGTTTTTTTTTCATTCCTGAAAGAATGTCGTCGATTGTCTTTTTTTTTCTTCTTCGGCCGGTGGGGAATTACTCCGTTTTACATAATAATGCATATCTTTGATAATTTATGTGCAATCAATCCTCAGACCTCTGATCAGAGTCATCATCATCGGTTTATGCAGTAGAACAAAGTTGAGTTTGTTTCTTGGCTGCAGTTTGTGCGAGCGAAGAAGAAGAAGAAGAAAATGTTTTGCTGTATTTGTTTTTTTTGTCATTGAATGGTTCGTTGAGATGAAGTGTCAGGCTGGCAATTCAGATAGATAATTATTGGGGATGTAATGGAGCCAGAATAATTTAGTGGATTTGGTCAACTCTGCAGAGGAAAAGGATGGATTGAAGTGTGGCTTGGATAATGGAATGGCTTGTTGCTGATGTCGATGTGGATTGGGATTGGAGGAGGATGCTAGTACAAAACTAACCGAAGAGAGTGCTGATGAGTTGGGGAGATAACGATCCCAAATAGCTGAACAGCCATAGTTATGCGGGGAGCAGTGGACAAGTAAAAGAGACAAATGGTGACAGATTCCTTTTTCTCTTGAACTTTGGAAGAGGTTGGATTTTTGCCTTAAAAAAAATTACTGCACGACTTATTCACCTATCCGGCTTCCAACCTGGCTAATTATGATTGGGATTATTAAGTTGCAAAAAGAAAATCAACTTTAGGCCAAGTTGACATGGCTCTAATGGATGTTTTGTCATTTTCTAAATCAATTTAATTGGAACATGTAACCCCTTCCCCACTTTGCTAATCAATCAAAAGCAGTCTGAAGATAAGGAGGAGGAAAGTGCATTAGTTGAGCTCTGACTCTGACTTATTCCATGATATTATGCTAACTAAGCCAGCTAATTACTAAACTTGGTCCATGTTTCAAAAATGAAATGGGGAAGTGGGACCGATAAACAAAAAGGGGAAAACGACGTTGGGCTTCTTTTTCTTCTCCATTTCAACTGGCTCATTTGAATTGAACATGAAAATACATTTGCAATGATTAGAGCAGCGTCATCATCATCATGCATCAATTCTCCATCGCATGGCAGGAGTCTGAGTCTTTTCATCCCTCCCATTCAAATTTTTCCCTCGAAGGAAAAGAATTGATTTTCCCTGTTCCATCCCTCCATAATCAATTGAGCCCAAATCCGGAAGAGAACAGTTTTTTGTTGTAAATTCCTTTCTTCCTCCTCTTCCTCCTTCAAGGAAGTGAACGATAAACATTTCATTTGAAGAAGAAAAAAAAACATTTTATATTCTTCCAAATCTATCTATCTGTTATGTAACAATAACATTCTAACAGAGAGAAGCGTTTTTTTTTATTAATCCCAATCAGGTAAATTGTGGAGGTTCAGTTCACGCCATGCCATGGCACGGCACGGCATGGCATTGGCATGCAAAAACCCAAACCAAGCAAACCGCTGGCACACCGGTTTTCCTGTCCATTTCAATCATCATCATCTTACAAAAGCCAGTCCCAATGCCAAACTGCCGGGGAGAATAAACTCGCATAACATACTTTTCCCTTTTACTTACTTATTCATCGAGAAAAGGCGATTAAAGCCTGCCAATTTTTTTCCCGATTCTTTTCCGTGCTTTACGCTTCTTTTTATATCAAGCTCCAAGAGAGTAGCTTGGCCAACCATCCATCACAAAAGGTTGCAGAAGCACCTTTTCTACATAAACCTTTAGTTTTATTTCAACGAAGAAAAGAAAGGAATCTCCTCCATCTAATCTCATATCTCCCTCCCTTCTACCGTTGTTGCTCATTCACT
This sequence comes from Lepidocyrtus violaceus, assembly GCA_034696905.1. Taxonomy (NCBI): domain Eukaryota; kingdom Metazoa; phylum Arthropoda; class Collembola; order Entomobryomorpha; family Entomobryidae; genus Lepidocyrtus; species Lepidocyrtus violaceus. The sequence goes on from JAQGAI010000859.1 coordinate 7,718, forward strand.
GTTTTTGTAAGAAAAGAGGTGGATTTTTTTAGCCATATTGGATTCCAATTAACCACCTTTTGAACAATGGAAAAGAAGCATGCATGACTTAAAAGTACAAAAGAAAAGCTCAAAAATTTGCCTACAATAATTTTCCAATCATCAGTTTGTATGGCCGTTTGTATATTTCTGATAGTGAGACTATGTATACGGCCATATTACTATGCCTAGACCTTACTTTTTTTTAAGGCATTCAGTCTCAAAAGAAAGGGAAATGAGTTGTGTAGTGATAAGTATTATTATTATTATCAAGCACTGCATTGTAGACATTGTTCCCCTCAAGAAGACTGCTGTGCATAAATATTTAATGTAGTGGCGAAAAATATAAAAAAAAATAAAAAACGGGAGAAAACAGGATTTATAGTGCAGAAGGCATTTTAGACAAGACAATGTCTGCTGCTGTGGAGGGGGATGATGCGACTGCACGTTACGGGTATGCCACAATAAGGGAAGAAAAAATTATAACAATAATGCATAACTAGTTTTTGTTGAGCCGAAGGAATTTATTTTACAGTTATCATCACGCTTCATCTAATGCAAAAAAAATACGGAGGGGGATGAGGGATGATGGAGGAGGAAAACAATGTGTTCACGAACAACGTCTTGCAACATAGCTTGAACAACGAACCGCCACCAACGCTACCGACAACAATGCTTATGATCATGATCATCATCATGATCATATCCCAATATTGTTCAGTATCCACTTTTCCCCTTTTTCTATTTATGATAATTTCATGAATGGGAAAGGGGAAGAGAGGGGGAAGCAACACTCGAAACCAATTGCATTGTTGCGTATATTTTTTATAAGGAGGATTTCATGAGAAACCACCTTAGCGAGAGCGAAAAAAATACTCTCTCTTTGATTGAGTCGGATATGAAATGAAATGGAATTTAAAAAAACGTCGATTTTTTTTCTTCTCTTGAGCAGTTGTTACCGTTGTTAAACAAAAGGGGAAATATATTTTATTCAAATTTTAAATTGTATTATGATATGGCTTATTACTACAATGCATATTAGAATGTACCGCTATTTCTAAGCTACGCTCAGCTTTTACATTAAACGTTGAGTTATGACAATTGGAATTTTTTTTAAAAGGAGAAAAAAGTTATTGGATTATGCATATCATCAAGCATGGCTTGTGTTAAATTGCTGGTGCCGTACTGTTCTGTGCTGCTGTGAGTGAATACAGTTGTTTTAGAGGAACACTCAGCCCGAAAGTAAGAGAGAAAGAAATGAAAACGTTTCTTAAAGACAATTTTATTTTGCCCTCATCATCATCATCATTTGTGCAGTATGTTGGTTTACGTAAGTAAAATTGGCTATTATTTTTGAAACTTTGACTCAAGAAGGATATTTTTGCCGAAGAAAAAGAAAGGCATAAACTTGGCAAAAGATTTATTCCTCCGAAGGAAGGAACCAGGCGGCGGTGGTGCTGGTGTGGTGTGTCGGTGGCGGCAGTACAACAGTAGAAAACACACGTAATACGATGATAATGATAAGATGATGTTGATGATGATGATAATCATAATAACATATAACATCTAACATAACACAACAACACTGAAGATGAGAATGAAGAAGTTATGCATGTGCGGATGAAGCAGGAAAGAAACATGCACAACTGCATCATCCACTCAATTCAATTCGAACAGGGGAAAAGCCTTCTGAAGGAAGAGACTCAGGTAAAGAAGAAGACGAGGGAAAAAGGAGTAACGACCGCAAGGTTAACGTTCTTCTCTTCTTGCAATGAAAATGACTGACTGTGATCATAAGGTAAGGAGGAGAAGCCTCTCAAGAAGCTACACAGTTTCATCCCAGAAATATGGATACAAAGTGTTGGATGCAACAATGACTGGCTGCTTTGTATGTGTATTGGTATTGTTACCCATGTTCATTGTTGCTTGTGGCCATGTCTTGTGTGTAGTTTAGCGTGGAGCATGAGCTGTTCATTTTGTTATCGTGGTGATGGTGATGGGGACTACTGTTCAAATAGCAACATGAATGTAGTAAGGCTTTTTAGGGAGCTCGGATCGGATCTGTCTAAGTAAGCACATGTGCGTTTTCCTTTGTTGAAGGAAAGAGGAACAAGATGAGGATGAGGGATGATGATCACTATGATTAATAAAAAGCAAATTTATCTGAATGAGATATCAAGTAACAACCAGACATGCAAGATTACTACCATCAGGGGATTGTTACATTGATTGTTGCATGCACTTTTTTTTGCGAAGGCTTTATATTACGAAGATGTATGTGGAAGTGAAACTGAAGATCGGATGGAAATCGAGATGATGATAAAATGTCGGCTTTTTTTATCTTATCATGGCACTGGCATGGCACTGACTAAAAGAAAGATGATCGCGGATCCAGTCAACATGTTCAGAGAGGGAGAGGGTGATGGGGTGCGGTAAAAGTTCAAAGAGAGGCAGATAGAATTCTTCCGAAAAATGTAAAATTTCTATGCCTACCTATTTCTCCTCATCGTTACTTAAATAGCTTCGTAATTTCAGATAAAATACAATTAGTAGCTTATTTCTCATTTGCACCCTATTTGCACCCTCCCGATCATCCCTCCAACTATACATAGTATGAGTAAAAGGAATTCTTTTTATTTCGCAACTATTTTTACAGTAGAGTTCATATAAAAGAAGAAGAAGAATGATGAAGAAGATGGTGGCGGCATTGGTTTTGGAATATTTGGATTGCGTGAAGGGCTAAAACAGTAATTGCGAAAATTGTGTTTCACTTTTTCTTTTTTTTTTCTTTTTCAGAGGAAATCCTGAGATTAGGTTGTCGAGAAAAGTAAAGAGGAAGGAAGGAAGGAAGAAGATGATTGACAAGCCATGTTTTTGTTACGCTGTATCAAACCGTGTGTATCAAATAGATGGGTTGTTGGGTGTTTTTTTTACATTGTACACGATTTATTTCGAAAGAAGAACATAAAAAAAATGTTTCATGTAGTTTTTTTTCTTCTTCATGTTGTTTCAACTAAAATATTTTTGCGGGGAAGTGGAAAATTTAAGTGGCTTATTGGCAGTGTTGGCAGAATGGTAAAGTTTGTGTAGATTCCTGGCCTCAGCCTCCTTAAAATATGGGTTTCTTGTTAGCAAACTCCGAATCTTTTTAGAGGAATGGCACCATATGAAATGAAGCACTATGATCATTTGTCGCTTGAGCCATGTACAGAATTTTAGGGGGATCCGTGATAAGATCAGCAAAGGAATGTGGCAGGCGCCAGAGGAAATGTTTTTTTAATAGTCATCACTGATCACTCCACTCAAGAGTTTGGCATAAAAAGACAAACCACCCATGTCAATCCATATTATATTAGAAAACTATTCATATCCTAATCCTATCGTTAGGTCTTATGTGGATGAGCTAAAGAAAACTCCGGTAATGGGCCCAACATGCAAATTACGGTTGTTTAGAGAAAACAGCCCCTCCGACACAACCATTCTGAATAGAGAATAGAAACATCTACTTCTTCGGCGGGATTTTGCGGTTGGTCCCGAACAAAAAACTGATCCTGATTCCGGTTGTTCCTGAGATGCGATCCAGAAGAAAGAGATCAGAAGAGATTAGATCATCAAAGCAGAAAAGGGATCACCCAAGAAGCTCATCATATCATCCCATTATGCATGCGCTATTTTTCCCGAGAACTCTGCGGACTCACCACAGTCCGCCAGCTTTGCAAAAATTTTAACAAATGAGAAGCAAAAAATTGTAATTTGAATTCTAAAAAAGCTTTTCAAAATCAGAAGATCCACCCAGCAAATTTCTTTTCACAATTCAGTCATCATTTTTTGTTGTCAGAATTTCGCAATTATAAAAAAAATGCAAAAAGGAATTTGGCTGCATGCAGCTGCGAACAAAATCATTTGTAAAGAGGAGTTCACCAGCAGGGTGCTCTATTCCTACTACCCCCTCCGAAAAAATAAGTAAAATTTCTCTGGAATGAAGCAATAAACAAAAAAGTTTGCCAGTTCAAGGAAGAGCATAAAAAACTGAACTGGCTTGCTCTGATCTTACATGGCTTCTGCTCCTCCACTCATAATAATAAAAGTACTAATAAAAAAAGTGCATAGGTCTGAAAAGAGCCATAAAATCCCATTCCGAACTTATCAGTATTCTTATCTCACATTTCTTTATCCTTCTATGATGGTTCTAGTTATTCTGATCCTTTCTGATGATTTGGTGGTGGTGGTGATCATCTAAAACAGTCTTGTTCTGATTAGTCCCCTTCTCACATTCTTAACAGTTTTATGGCCGAAACGTTAACATTCGTTTTTTTTATGATTTGTTCTTAACTTTTAAGCCAAGAATAATGATGAGAGAGAGATGAAGAAGATTTGCTGGAGGAATGACGCTAATAATAAAAAAATAAATAATAAAAAACTGCACTTCGCAAATCTTTTCTCCAACCCGCTCCCTAAATCTAAATTTCTATTATGTAATGATGCATGGATGCAACTGCAATCCCCTTGCTGTAAAACACTCGAATAAAGTGCTAAATAAAAGTAATCATAATCACTGTTTTGAATAAAATGAGTCAATTTTGTTTTTCAAAAGGATAAATGACTGCTGCATAAATATCGTGAACTAAAAAAGTTTTTATACTTATGTGACCAGAGCGATAGAAGGAACCAATTTTTTTTTGCTCTGGCAGGGTCGAATCGAGGATGATGAAGAAAAAAACAGGTTTTTTGGTTCAATCCATTTCTCTTTCATCAAGTAAATCCAATGTTTACATTCATCTCTCACGGGCTTACACTCTTTTCTTTCATCTTCGTTTTGAAGATCCAGTTTACTTTTGCTTTCTTTTTTGAGAAATGAGCTTCTTTCTCATGATATGGATGATGATGATGATCAATCCAATTCCAATTAAAATTTTTATTCCCCCGAAAATGATGCCCTCTTCGGAGAAAAAAAAGAATATACTGTATAATTAGATTTGGTTAGCAGACTCTCTGGCTATGAGGATTGAGCTATTTTACTCTGTTATTAGGGGAAACTTTTTTTTTGGAGGAGGAGTAAATTATTATCTCATCTTTGTTCTAGTTCACTGCTCGGACCCACCGGGCTCACTCTAAATTGGAGCTAAAAAAGTTTTTCTTCAAGCCATAAAAAACAATATTTCTTTCAAATTTTGCTCTTGTGTTTTTTCCCACATGTCGGATGAAATGGCTTGAATGATAGGGATGACAGACAACAAACCGATGGTGCCTAAATGGAATTTAATGGGGGGTGCTGATTATAACTGGACCCCAATAAATTGTGATCATCAGTTTATTGAACGTCATGCAAAATATACATGACATGACAATGTCATCTTTATTAGCTCCAACTTTAACGTTGTCTCACGACACAGAAGAAATGCTAATTTCCTTCCACTTCCTTCCCCCTGTTTCCTTCCCAGGAAAGACAAAAACAAACACAGTTTTTCTTCGTAAGTAATTTTGCAATTTAGAAATCACTCCGGTTCTCATCATCATCCCCCATCCAATAGACACTCGACACTCCTGTCAAGAAATAATAATGTTGAACATGAGGAATATAATGTGGAAGAACTTGATCAAAAACGCTTTCCACCTTCCTTTTAAGATGACTTGGATCACGTATCAATTTTACTTCCTTCCTCATCCTCCTCATCGGATGAAAAGGAAAAGGGGTTGAAATCCAGTTAAATTCGGAATACATATTTATGCACCCCTTCCCATATTACGACATGATCGTGTCAAACTGCAAAGCATTTTATTGACCAAAAGATGATGGGACAAAAGTGAGCAGTGATTGAGCACAAAAAAAACAAAAACCTCAGCTAGCTAAGAAACGTTTTCTTCGAGAAGAAGAAAACAAAGTTGGGCTGTAATTGAGTGGGGGATTGGGCGATCATGATTCTTCCTTTCCTCCACTACAAATTCAAAACAGCGTCCCTTAAAAAACGTTGTTTGGGTAAACTTAAACCAGGTACGAAACAGTATTTGTATACAACTGCAATAAATAAGGCAAAGTAATTTCCATTTCCAGGTCGTTCACCTTCCTCCCCATCATCCATTTCGTTCTCTTTTTCGGGCTCATCATCGTAGCCATCATCATGATCATCATCCCATCCCCTCATCATTGTCGTCATCATCAAGCCAGAAGAAAAGTAATTTATGAATTGAGATTACTTTTATTTCGGTTGCGCTTCCGCTGCGCTGCTCCGCTTCGTCTTCCTTTCGTTCGGGATGATGCGACATTTCAGCAACATGTTATGTTATGTTATGTAATGCAATGTAAAGCAGGCAGGGAGACAAGAGAACAAAGTGGGATTGATCATGATCATGATGATTATCTTGATGTAAAAAACAAAGTGCAACCGCCACGTATTACATCATCAGCATCATATCAAATCATGAGATGAGGGTGGTGCTGGCCTGACTTATTGTTAGCTTTAGTCATCCAAAATCAAACCAGAAAAATTTACGTAGTTAACTCCAAAGCTATTTGCAATATTATTTTTAAACCTTTTTTTTGCAAAAAAAAAATATCAAATCATTGGATTGAATTGAAATGGAGAGGAGGAAGTGAAAGGGCATTCATCCGTTTAAATTTTTAAAAAATCATCTTTGAATAAAACTGAAATCCATTTTTTATTCAAAAAAAATCAAGAAAAATTTTCTCCGTCTCATCCCATCTTCATCCTCCTTCTTATAGTCGACTTCAAAATCATGTTGGATGGCTAAACTCAACCAACCAAGTCTACTCACTCACATAACTAACCATATTGGCAACCTTGCCGTTGACATTTATTTTTATTTTTTATGCACCTTCAAATGTTCAACGAGAGGGATAAAAAAAAATTAGCAATTAAAATTGCATAATATGATCCCAAGCAATTAGATATACATAGGTAGGTTATGCAACTGGGAAGGAATTCTTCACAAAAGCCATTCATCTTCCTCCTTTTTTTTCTACCTTCATCATCATCATCCTCCCCAGCAGCCCATATGCCTGGCTGGCTGCCTTCCTCTAATTTATTTCAATTACTTTTTAATTTTATTCATAAGGAAAAGGAATCTTTCATCCCTGAGCTGAGCATTGCTTTCTTTTTGAAGCTAATACTAATTTCAACCCCATCCCATTCCACTTCATCTTTAAAAAAAGATAGTTCCCCATAAATCTCCCATTGTGATTGTGCATTGTTCCGCTCCACCGCTCCAAATTCATTAACGGCGTCAGAAAATAAGGAATTGAATTGAATTGAAACTGAAAAAAAAACACAAATCCCGAACCCAACCATCAACCTTAGCAATGTGCAGTAAATCAACCAGAGAGAGAGAGAAAGAGACAGGTTGTTGGTGGTGTTGCATATAGCAGCTTCGCAAAAAAAACAATGGCATGCCAAAATACGGAATACGCACACCGAAACAGACAGAGATTCTCACAGCGTGATCCAATAAATACCTTCGGAATTTGAGCAACCAAACCAACCAACCTAACTAATAATAATAAACACGACGTGGTGGACAATCATCAACTTGATTTAATTCCACCAAGCTCAGCTAAACCAAACCAAACTGCAAATACAACCACCATGCATATATCATGCATAACAGCAGCCATTAGCCATTAATTACTTGTATCCTTTTTTTTACACTCACTGATTGGCAGATGAATGACTCTTTAAATAAATGCCAAAGAGAAAAAAAAATCCCTCTTTCTAAACAAAACACCACTCATGTCTCACCTTGAATTCCCTCAACAATCCAAAACAAAAAAAATAGGCAGTGTAGGTATAAAAAATGTAATATTATGTGTATATATAAATGATTCACTCTTTTTTTTGTTATAGAGAAATAGTTCATGTTGCAAAAAAAACCTCTCGACTTTTTTTCTTCTTTTTTAACTCGATTGTACGAAATTAGTCGCACAGTTTCAGTTTCTAATGAGCTGACAACATGCGTCCATAATCCAATGTGCAGAAAGAATTTTTTCACTGACTGCTCTTATGTCAAAATGTGCAATGCAAAACAACAACGGGAGCAGCAGAGTCACAGATCAAGCTAAATATTGGATTACCTAAACAGCTACTAAAAAGTTCTGCCAACCGTTTTTTTTTAACTGTGCAGTTTTGCTAATTCTGCCGTTTCTCATTTCATCCTTTTTAAATAAATCCATGCATATTACTATTACAGACGCCGACATATTATTATCACATGAGATGGATTTCAGAAGAAAGGAAAAATATAGCATAAATTAACTAAATCATACACATACGTACATGGGCTATGTATAAGTAATGTAACTAGGTATGCCTGATATAGTACACTTATACTGCAGTTAATAAAATAAAAGGGGGAAGGTTAAGTGGGGAACGCGTAACATATTTTTTACTTTGCCATTTTGACAGTTTCTCGAGCTGAGGCTCTTGTTTTAGTATAAAATGGTCTAAAGTGTTGTTTTTTTCCTCTCTCTGCATTTATCCATCTATATTTTTCATCTGTATATTATTTAGAAGTTATACACAAATATATAGCAACTTGGTTTTATATAATCTGTTTCTGTTGTTCTCCCTCAGTAGTCACTTTGTCAGTGGCTGACTTTTACACTGATTTTTACGACTCCATAAAAGTCAGTTTAAAAATGGTTGTAATTTTTTTCTGTGATATGAGCTGGGGCTTGAGAGTATTATTATTACTATCCCATCTCATGTAACTAACTAGGTTCTACTGGCTAAAAAAAAGTTTAGCGATGAGTGAATACGGAATGGAGATATTCCTACGAATTTTGTAATGCAATGCAATTTCAAGTGCAATGGCAAGCAAATAATACAATGTCTTCCAATTGCATTGCATTGTTGTTGAGAGAGAGAAAAAACAATTTTCACGAAGAAAAAAAATGCAAACCAAGTTTTGTGGAAAGGGGTGGATGGAGGACAGGTTGCTGGTTGGATTGGAAGTTATACTACATAAAAATACTTTACTGCTTAGTCACTAAATACTCAGAAAAGACAAAACTATATAGTGTAAATTTATATCATGGTGGTTGTGGTGGCAAGTGGCAACCGAACGTGAAGGAATATACAGGAACGCCCTTCTCCTCAAGCCATGCATGTTCATCTGTACCTATCTGAAATATAATCATCGTGATCATATTTATAACATGATCATCATCGTCATCCTCTTTCATGAAAATAGCATCATGAGTTGGGGTTGACTATTGAATTGATCAACTTATTTCATTTTTCGTTTTTTTTTGCTTAAAAATATAACAAGCAAAATTGAGAGGATGATAATCATGATCATAATAATAATCATGATGATAATCATGTTTTTTTTTCATGATAAGACTGGCTGGCTGACTGTGACTCCTCCGGTGTCACCAGAGCCATGCA